>PVJI01013552.1:0-47360 GCA_004026765.1 Micronycteris hirsuta
AAGATTTTATTTATTTATTTTCAGAGAGAGGAGAAGGGAGGGAGAAAGAGAGGGAGAAACATCAATGTATGGTTGCTCCTCACACGGCCCTCACCGGGGACCTGGCCCGCAACCCAGGCATGTGCCCCGACTGGGAATCGAACCGGGACTGTCTGGTTCCCAGCCCGCGCTCAATCCACTGAGCTACACCAGCCGGGCCGGAGATACGACTTTTAGTTAAGGGTATATCCGAATCTGAAAATCTGGAGAATTCTCTTCAAAATATAACCCAGTTTAAAGATTAAAGATGCCTGTCCTAGGACATTTCACTTACCTATGATTCAGTTGGATAACAATATAAGTTCAAACTTCCTAAAATTTCTCTGGAATGAGTATAATAAAAAGCCAACAGCTCAATTCTGCTACAGAAAGCAGTCTCAATTCTAAACTCATATGAAACAGAAGTGCTCCAGGCATTCATTTTGTGAGTGTTTCTTCATCTAAGTATAAATAAAGAGAAAAGCACTTGAAATTTCTCAGTCAAAGAACCACTAAAAAGATTAATTCGTTTCAGAATGTTTACTCAGAGAGAAAGACACCCACACACAGACGGCAGAGCTATTTAACACGTCGAGCTCTGACTCGATCAGCTAATGCGTGCTGGACGTGATTAAGCTTTGAGCTTAGCTGCCAGCTATGATTTGTCCCAGTTAGTTAAAGTGGTAACAATGTTCAGTCACTACGACTTGCCTCATGAGTTAATAATACCTTATTCCACAGTGTCAAAATTAGATTTAAAACTTCAAGAAGCTCTATCCATTAACTCTATTTGATCACAAAAGTGACTAAATGTATAATGTGGATGTATTAGTTGCCAAAAAGGCTGATGCATATGAATACGGGAAAGGGTGGCAGGAGATGGTGCAGATTGGACTAAATCTTAACTCTGTTTAAAGTACATATATATGTATTTTATAGTTTGATAAAAATTGTACATATTTGTATGACCTCACTTATTAAAATAATTTTGATCAAGGATGTCACATTTTGCTATTCTTAGTTAAAAAGAACTATTATAGAACAAAACAAATAATAATTCCTGTCCTTTTAATAGTTTCCTGTAGCCCTGGCCAGGTAGCTCAGTTGGTTGTAGCGTTGTCCCATACACCAAAAGGTTGAGGGTTTGATTCCAGGTCAGGTCCCATGCCTGGGTTGTAGGTTTGGTCCCTGGTTGGGGCGCATACAAGAGGCAACTGTTTGGTGTTTCTCTCTCACATTGATGTTTCTTTCCCTCTCTTTCTCCCTCCCTTCCCCTCTCTCAAATAAATAAATAAATAAAAGCAATAAAAAAATTATCCTTGGGTGTGGGTAAAAAAAAGAAAACAAGAGTTGCTTGTAGTCCACCTGATATTTGCTTCTAGTCTTAAATACCATATATATTGCTAAGAGAGTATTCTCTATCCAAACCAGGAATTTGTTGAAAGTTTTTCTCAACAAGAAAGTTCACAAATATATACTTGTCAGGAGCCCTGAGCACCATGAAGTAGATGAAACCTAACATTTGTAACTGTCTTCATTTCTGCTGTGATCTAGAAAAGGCCTGCTCTGTTTCAAGTAAGTGTACCATGTGCTAAAGGGCAGGTGATGAAACGAAGGGTGTTTGCTAGACCTCAGGCCCTTTCGCCACCTAAAATAAGGCAAACGGGTGTCAGAGGTCGAGGAATAAACAACCAATGCCCTTTAGTTCCCAGCCTTCCTGCCACCTATGTCCACTGCAGTCTGCTGTACAGACTGTTCAGGTGTGACACTTTTCTACCTTGTGAATGAAAGCTTTTTGTACAGGATCTTTGCTAAATAGTAGCTACTTTTGCTTGCGTGAGCAAAATTTCAGGACTGAATTTTTTTTGAAAAGGCAGAAACACAAATTTGCCACTAAAAGCCCTAGCTGGTGTGGCTCAGTGGATTGAGCACCAGCCTGAAAACCAAAGGGTCGCTGGTTCGATTCCCAGTCATGGCACATCCCTGAGTTGCAGGCCAGGTCCCTGGTGGGGGCTGTGTGAGAGGCAACCACACATTGATGTTTCTCTCCATTTCTACCCTTTTGTCTAAAAATAAATAAAATCGTTAAAAAAAAAATTGCCACTAACATGGAGATATGCAGGATAAAGACCCAACACTGAGAAAGATTTCCAGAGAATGAAATTTAGTGCCACCACCAAATGACATTCATCAGAAACACTCCCTGCTTACTAGTGAAACGTGTGTAAGTTTTCCTATAGGGCTTCCTGGCAGTTGGTATATCACCTCTTATATCAGCATATCAATCAACACAGCAGCAGTGAGAGCTGCTTCTGCTGTTCCATGCACAAAGCCAGGCAAGGTATTTCAATGAATGACAAAGTTTTGAATGGGAAATGAATGGGAAATTTTGGCTATTCACAACTTCAACTAAACTCCATTAAAAAAATACCAAATGCCCAAGACTTAAGTAAGAATCGCTTTTTGTTTATATTTCTCTTGGACTGGGCTTGTATTTGATGCACAATTCCAGTGAATTTACACTGACTTTGTGTAATGCTCTTCAATAGCCCTATGATACTGCTGTTGTGGCCCCGACTCCACAAATGTCAATCCTAATTTCCCTGTAGTTGTTTTAGAAATGCAGATTAAAGTTTCATAAGTAGTATAGAAGTGATGAAGCTGATCATATTTGCAAATGATCAGACGAATATGCAAACTTAGAGGTAGTGAATATGCATATATATGTACATGTGTGTACATATGCATATGTATATTTACTTATCTCTCTGTTAGTCTCAGCCAATGTCATGTTCAATAGTCTGAATCTGTAAAAACACTTTTAATTTTTCTTGTAAGACAATGATTTTTGGCGTCTGTTCATCCATGTACACATGATTTGATAATAAGGGGGTATGAGAAAGAAGTATGGTCCCACTAATATGTTCTGGTTTTCCTGTTGAGGGTTAGTTTTAACATTTCATTAATTTCTTCTCCCACGCTAGTGCAATTTCTTTCCAAAGTAAGTAACCTTTTTGTAGACTATAGAATAAATAACAGGGTATATATTAACATGCATTTTAAATTGAAAATAAGAGTTTTCAAAATAAGGAAAAGAAAAACTACTTACTTTTTAAGTCTGATTTGCAGAGTATAAACATAATCAAACAAAATTCCAACAAAAAATATTTCCCCCTTTAGTAATTCAACTTGAAGGTTAGGATTTCATGAAAAATGATGAAATACCTATTAAAATGTTTATTATAAAGAGATTTCAAAAAACTGGCCTATTTTTACTTCAGCTGACAATTAGCAAAACATGAGAACAGAGTACAATGATGAGACCCAAGTTAGCATCTTTTATTACGAGGGCTATGGCTCCAAGCCGCAACGTAAGTAAACTTTTAAGGGGAAAAAGCATCAAAAACATAAGTCTCCAGTTTAACTTTGCTCCTGATAAATTAGAACTTCAAAAAGAAAAAAAAAAAATGAAGCCCACTAGCTACTAAACACACCACTCAAGGTGAAAATAACAGTCTTATAGTAGCAGATTCATTATCTATTCTTGTCTAGAAGTTGGAGGCTTCGACCTTCGATGGCAAGTTCTGCTTGACGCAATTCCAGGTTATATTCTGGAACACCTGCACCTATCCTGGTTTCCACAGCAACCCCAAAGTACAGTGCGCACATCGAGAGCCAAGCTGGCCATTTCAATCTGTGAACACGTGACCTACCTTGTTACAGAGTCTGAAGAAGAAACGTAGTGGCTAGATTAAAGTTATAAATAGATGTGCTGTCGGGATTGTGTTGTTTATGTTTCTGTGAATGTAAATGAGTATTCGAATATAACAGGAGGTATTTCTGCTAGAATCTACTTCGTTCTCAGTATTCTGAAGCCTAATGGGAAGAATAAGTAGATTACAATTCATTAAAAGATGAAACAACAAAGAAAGCCTTTTATTTTCTTTCACAAACCTGAGTTGAACTACTTGCTTGTAGAAAAAATTTAACTCTAAAGTTTCACATAAAAAATAAGTTTTGAGGACTAGAGACAATATAGTAATGTACATTATATAGATATACAACGATGACAAGTACTCTGCAAACAAATATTGACTGTTATGCTAGAGAAAGTACAGGTTCCTAAGGGAGAAAATACTGTGTTGTGTAGGTGTGAAAAGACCCAACTCAGTGTGGATACAAGCAATGTGAGCAGGCCTTTCCGAGGAAATCCTGTTTACACTGAGACTTGAAGGGTGGATACAGGAGCTGGCCAGACCACGGAGTGATGGCGGAAAATGCATCCCAGCCATGAGTACTGAAGCCACAGTCAGAGTACAGGGTGGACTGGAAAATCTGAATTTCACCAAAGCTAAAGAGGGAGCAGAGAAAATGGAGAGAGGCAGAAGTTGGAGAAGTAGACACTATCTGATAGTGGAAAGCCTTAAAGTAACTTAAATTAGCTGGAGGGAGGCTGTTGGTGTGTTGTGAAACCACACTGACCGACAAGATGGACAGTAATGGGAGGATGGAAGAGAGAGGGGAACAGAGTGGATTCGGTGATGGACCAGATGCAGGAGATGGGGGAAGCCAGGAGTTAAAGAATCTTCCAGTACTGGCCAGGTAGCTCAGTTGGTTAGAGTGACATCCCAATACGCCAAGGTTATGGATTCGATCCCGCTCAGGGCACATACAAGAATCAACCAATGAATGCATAAGTAAGCGGAACAACAAATCTGTCTCTCAAGTCAACAAATAGAAATAAAGAAACCTCCCGGGCTTCTAGCTTGAGCAAATAGGAGTTTATGAGTTTATTAGGTGGTATTTGTCTCCATTTAACCAAATGGGGACATTAAGAAGTTATGTGACTAGCCTAGGGCTGCTCAGCCTGTAAGGCTTGAAACAAAACTCAAATCCATTCCTGACCTCTCTGCTTTTGTTGATGTTATATTGATGGTGATGGTTTTTTCTTATTTTTTTCCTTCTAAACAGTTGTTTTCCTTTATTTTTATTGTTGGCACTATTACAGGTGTCCAAATTCCTTCCCTCCCATGCCCTGACCAATTTATAATGGCAGATGTCAAGCACAACTGAGAGCCACTACTGTTTCATCTATATATACCGCTACCTACTTCAGTCATACCTGGCACTCGTTGGCTTTGGAACTTGTCAAACTCTGTCACATTTTGACAAGAAAAAAAAAAGTTTCAGCACTCAGTGCTTGCTCGGGACTCATCACATTTGCACACCCCTCCCCACCCCCCGCCAAAGAGAAAATGCTCCAACCTTCGTCATTCCTTGGTTCCAGCACTCATCATGAGTTCCAGAGCAAATTAAGGACAAGTACCAAGGTACCGCTGTATCTCTAAAAGATAAGACTCTTAAAAAAAAATCGGCCCGGCTGGTGTAGCTCAGTGGATTAAGCGCGGGCTGGGAACCAGAGGGTCCTGGTTTGATTCCCAGTCGGGGCACATGCCTGGGTTGCGGGCCAGGTCCCCAATGAGGGCCGTGTGAGAGGCAAACATTGCTCTTTCTCCCTCCCTTCTCCTCTCTCTGAAAACGAATAAATAAAATCTTAAAAAAAAAAAAATCGTAAACACAATACCATTATCCCACCTTTAAAAATTAACATCACCTGCTTTGGCTGGTGTAGCTCAGTGGATTGAACGCGGGTTGCGAACCAAAGGGTCACAGGTTTGATTCCCAGTCAGGGCACATGCCTGGGTTGCAGGTCAGGTCCCCAATGGGGGCCACGTGAGAGGCAAACACACATTGATGTTTCTCTCCCTCCCTTCCCTTCTGTCTTAAAAAAAAAAATTAACATCACCAAATAAACAATAAACAGGCAGTATTCAAATTTTCCTAAATGGTTTTAAATAACATTTGATTTGGGGTACAGGCAAGGTTCAGATTGCATTTGGTTGGTATGTCTTTTAATCTAAAGGCTCCCCCTTTCTCTATGGAATAGGAAGGGCAAGTTCAAGTTTGTGTGTTTTAATGCAAATGATTAAGGCACCATGCTTTTGGGAAAATGTATTTAAAAGTTTCAAGGTAGTTCTTCTTTAAAAGCCAGTATTTTGTTAAAATGTTTTTATCACTTGATATTAACATTTCAAATGGCTTTTAGTATTTGGAATATTTAGAATTTCTGTTCTTAAATTGACAGGATTTCTTTTGGTCTTTTCTGTTTTTTCTTTTTAAAAAAACTTTATTTTTTACTCTATTTTTTCCACTACCATTTATCCCCCCTAACCCCGACCCTCACCCCCGCCTGGCAATCACCACTGTTGTCCACGAGTCCTTTTCCCTTTTTGCTTCGTTCCTCCACTAACCAATGCGCTCCCCTGCCCCCCAGAGCTGTCAGCCTGCTCTTTATCTGTGAGTCTGCCTCTATTTTGCTTGTTAGTTCAGTTTGTTCATTAGACTCCACATGTGAGTGAAATCATATGGTATTTGTCTTTCTATGACTGGTTTATTTCACTTAGCATAATGTTTGCCAGGTCCATCCATGCTGTTGCAAAGGGTAAAAATTGTCCTCTTTTTATGGCTGAGTAGTAGTCCATTGTTTAAATGTCCCATAGTTGTTTTGTCCACTCATCTACTGATGGACACTTGGGCTGCTTCCAATCTTGGGGATAGTAAATAGCACTGCAATGAACACAGGGGTGCTTATATTCTTTCGAATTAGTGTTTTGGGTTTCTTCGGATAAATTCCCCAAAATATGATCACGAGGTCATAAGCAGTTACATTTTTAATTTTTTGAGGCGGTATTTCCATACTGCTTTCCACAGTAGCTGCACAAATCTGTGTTCCCATAACAGTGCAAAAGCGCTCTCCTTTCTCCATATTCTCACCAGCATTTGTTTGTTGATTGATTGATTAAAAATTTCATTTATTTTTTTTTAGACAGAGGGGAAGGGAGGGAGAAAGGAGAGAAACATCAGTGTGTGGTTACCTCTTGCACGCCCCCTACTGGGGACCTGGCCTGCAACCCAGGCATGTGCTCTGACTGGGAATCGAACCAGTGACCCTTTGATTCATAGGCCGGCACTCAATCCACTGAACCACACCAGCCAGGGCTGTTTGTTGATTTATTGATGATAGCCATTCTGACTGGTGTGAGGTGATATCTCATTGTGGTCTTAATTTGCATTTCTCTGTGTTGGCCATCTGTAATTTTTTTTTTTTTCTTGAAGAGCTTATCTATTTCCACAGCTTTGGGAGTATTCCTGGTAGAATCACTACCAAATCTAAATCTCTAGCTGTAACCATATTACAGATTTTAAATTCCTTGAAGACAGGGATTGACTACTCTTAATAAATGGTCTCCTTTTCCAGATACCTCTTGGGCATTTCAAACTTATTAAGTTGCTTTTTAAAGCCCATTATCTCTGCCTATTCTGACCTCCCCCCTTTTCCTCTATCTCTAGTCTTTTCTTCTGTCTACCGTTCTTCCAAATAGCCACACTTAAAACCTGAGCAATCATAATACGTCTCTAGTGGGTCCTCTGCCCTACCAAATGCAATTAAGTGCCAAACTCATCTGCGCTTTGTAATCTCTTATGTCCATTCCTTCCCTCCTTTTCATTCTTATTACTGCTATCCAGTTTAGGTTGCTGCCACGATTGGTCGGGGGGCTTTTCCCTTTTAGGATTGCCATCTCCTTTCTCCAGTCTGTACTGTAACGTGCTGCCAGTTCTGACTGTGTCCTTTCTCTGTCACAAACTGCTCAAGGCTTTCCAGTGCCTACCACATTTAGTATTTGTCTGGATTGATTTAAGTCTGCTATTGCACAGTTTATGGCTCCAAGTTACCTTTTTAAGTTGTTAATGTTTAGTTTTCCTCTAATTTGCCCTGGTGAACTGAAAATTTTTTCCATGCTTTTTTCCCTGCATTTTTTTCTCTCTTTTCCTTTTTGGTTGTAGGATTCATTTTATAATGTGTCTATATGCCAGGAAGACTAGCTTAGATGATAAATTTTGAGTCCTGAAGTTGTGGATGAAAAAAGATTTCTAAGTAACCTCACAGGGTAATCTGATCATAAATTCCTAACTGGACAGGTCATGGTCAAGCCCCAAGCATATAACTATTTTAGTAGAAGATTTTATCTTTGCCTTAAGCAAGCCCTGTCCATTGTTTCTGTGCTCAAAGTCATAAAATTTCTCTACAGGTTTGGACATTTCTTTACTTGACAGTATCATGCAGAGAAGTAATCAAAACAGCAACAATGATCTTGGGAAAATGGTGATTTCTCTTGTGGGGTCACAGCGTGCACAGTGACAGCAGGGGTTCACACCTCCCACAGCAGTGAGGCCGGCTGGCAGGGTGAGCCACTGAAGAGTGCCACTGATCATTAATGCAGACGCAGCAGGACCCAGCTCTGTTGGCTGTCCCCACTACCCTATTGCTAATCACAACTCACAATTTTGTTGAATCTGATTTGGTTACAATGACTAGCCATTGTATTAAGGAGAAACTCCTCAAAATACACAGGCATTATAGGCTGCATATTTGATCATTGGCTGAAAAATTTCTCCCCTGTGATTTTGATTACTGAATGAACAAAAGTCTGATGATACTACTCTGGTGTTTTAAACTATTTTGGATAGTAACAGCGTTTTTTGTAAGTTGCCTTATTGAGTTTTGATACCCAAAGTTAAGTTTATATTTTATGAACTTTCTCTTCGGTTCCCCTATTGGGGGTTTTTAACCTGGGATCTACAGATTGATCCTCTATGGTGGATGGAATTCAAGTAGTCTGTGAACTTGGTTGGGGTAAAAAAATGATATCTTTCAATCAATCTCTAAGTAAAGTTTAGAATTTATTTCAACTGTGAATGTAAACAACAAACTATAGTAGCATTAGGAGTACCTTTGAAAACATTTTCATATCCTGATATAATGCTTACAGCTATCTTGAAACTGCTTTAAAATTATCACTACTTCAAAATTACTGTGGTTATTACAAGATCTTATCTAATTTGTTTTTTAAAAGCACATTATTATATCTAATTAAAATATTTTGACAGTTATACCACTGTATTTTATCTTACACATTTAAAAACATTATTCTGACAAGAGCTCCACAGGTTTTACCAAACTGCCAAGGAATCTGTGGCACCAAATTCCCCACGGACTCCCACTCCTAACTCCTGCACTTCTGATGTAAGAATAAAGTTAGCCAGATCCTCTGATGCAACGCAGCACACATATCATGTCACAGCATGTGTAATCATGATGTCACACATTATGTAAATCCTTTGGCCATTGACTCTTGCCTACTAAATCATTATAGATTCTGATCTCACAAATGAAAGGAAACAAAATGCAAAAGGGAGAATACAATGATTATCACAAGTTCAGGCAGAATAATTTTCCCTTTGTATCAAGAAAGTGTATGTTTGTACAACTTAAAATTACTGTTTCCAAAGGAGTTCTATTTAAGTGCCATAAGTCAAGTAAAACAAGGGGCATCTTCACTGACCTGTGGGACTTTCTTGCCCCCTTTTGTGTGTATCAGCAAATATGCTTGAAATTGCTTCAGATCTTGTCTTCAACAGCTTCCCAACCCCAGATGCAAGCTTTTATTATGCTAAACGAGGGGAAACCCTAAAGAGGTCAATGAACCTCAGGATTGAAATACTTGCTCTCTTATTAGAAATACACATCCTTATTATCAGTCTACTGTGGTTGTATAATGTTTGTATTTCCACTATCACCTGGAAAACTACTTAATGAAGGAGAGAAAGAGGAGTGGTTAACAATTACAGTATTTTCCAAGAAAATAAAGCACTTCTTTGAAACCTGTATTTCTAATAAAGGCACTGACAATTATCTTAACGACAACATAGTCTTAAGAATGTATACACATTGTCAGCAGGGAAAAAGGCTATGTAAGTTTAACTGGAGTATATTTTAAGGTAGTAATGCTGACTTTTTTTTTGATACATCTTTAGTGTCTATGAATGTATCCTAAAATACGTAAACATTTGTGAATGGTGGATAATGTTTTAATACTAGACCAGCGATTTTCAACCTCTTTCAACTAATGGCACACATAAACTAATTACTAAAACTCTGTGGCACACCAAAAAAATTTATGTTTTTTGCCGATATGACAAAAAAATAGGTGTAATTTTGATGCGTTTACACAGGATGGCTATTGTTGTGTTGGCCGATGTCATTTTTTAATTTGGCAATCTAAGGTAAAGGAAGTCAGTGCCCCCAACTAAAGTCAGGTAGTGCATGTTCTAAAAATTCTTTTTTTAAAACCAGCTGAAAATCACTGTGCTAGACAAACAATACTCAATTTTAATGCACATTTAAAGTTTGTCCCTTACTAAACCAGAAAACAACTTAGTTCTTTATTTGACATAAGGATCAAAGGTAGCATAATAATGACATGCAGATTCACTCAAAGACTATTTATTAAACAATTACTATGTGTACAAGAATTTACTAAAAAGGGATGGAAAAATGTATTTTTCAAATCTTTTAGAACGAGAATAAAGCTTTGAAAGGAAATATTATATCCTAAATCTCTCATAGTGCCTGGTAGCCATGAACAAATTGCTAAATACCTAAAAATTTACCACTCTCTGGTCTGTTTTTTCTCATATCCAAAGTCCCATCTTCCTATTTTTCATCTGCAACAAAACCAGAATGGCCATGTAGGCATTTACATACTACCTAAATCCTGCACAGGAATGCAAATTATGGACTGAAAACACAATGGGAAAGAAGGATTTAAGCTGAGAAAAGTTATTACTCAAAATATCAATTTTCAGATACCAAAAATCATTTACACCCATTTTTATGGAGTGCCAATCTGATTTTCCAGTGGGAGTCAGAACACATAATTCCCACCCAACCATTAACAAGAACCAGGATGATAAATCACACCCTGTCCAACCTCAGTTTCCTATTCTGTAAAATAAGGGAAACTCACTGTTCATTGAGATCTTTTCCAGAGTTAATATTATATGCATTAATATTTAAAAGGCCAAAAGATATGTAAACAATTGAACTACCAATCTGTTGGTTTCATCCTATGGTGGTGATGATTTTTTTCCTTTTCAATCTGTTTAGGCATGTTATAGCCTATTATGTTAAGCTTACAACTAAACCTTTAAACCTATTCAGCTATAAAAATCTCACAAAATGCTCCCCAGACCAGTAACTTGCATATTTAACAAGGGTCACTGCAGTCCCATGAAAGAACAGCATCTAGCTAAACCCTCAATTACTAAAGTATGCTCAACGTCTGTTTAAGCAATACCCACTACCTGTTTTAAGGGCTAGATGTCTTTGTCATTCCTATGGCAATTTGAAGGCACTCTACCTCAGGGTGTAAGCCTTGGATTTATGGGGACTATTGAATGCTTAACTAAAAAGCTTAACATACACAGACTCTGCTTCACCTCACTAGGCTGAGAGCTGACATCAAAATTATTAATGGCTAATTCCTACTCACACTCTTCCAAGCTCTCACATAATTCCTATCACAACATTCCAGTAGTTACTAATCCTACGTTTATTTCATCAGGGCGTTGACGTGTACACATTTTATTTCGAAACCATGCTGTTTGAAAAATTTCTCAAAACTAGTTGTGATAAAGTAGAGCTTGTAAACATTTTACTGTTATCAGTAGACGCTTGGTTTATAAGCAGATCCTGGACACTCAGCTGAAGTAGTAAGAGTTTGTTAAGATAATTTACAAACTAGTTTTAGCAAGTGCCCGTCGCACCAAATAAGTCAAGACAAAGAAATGAAACGTTAAAATGCACGTGGAAGAAGAGGATGTACTTGGAACAAAAAGCATGTACCTAACCAAGTGTAACGCTGTCCTTCAGATTCCTCGACAGGGTCGCCCCAAAGACCATGAGCGCCGCGGCTGACGTGCTGCAGCCACAGGTTGAATGACAAAGAGCCCCCGTCAGCACTGTCCTCTTGGCAAAGTCCACTCGAACCCTGCAGTCACGCCTTGGCTGCGGGGACTGCAGATTTCCAAACCACTCTCGCAAGTTACCAGGTGGGACAAGGATTGGCTGGCCGAGGAGGTTGGGACGGGCATGCCACGAGTCCAAAATAACTCCCGCCCGAGTGAGTCCCTTTCCGCGGAGCAGAATGCGGCCAAGAGAGTCTGGAGGCACCACGTGAGTCACCCCCACGTCGTCCCTTTTTCAGATCAAAAGCATCTCTTAAGGAGCCTCCTGGAGACTAGTGGGGAAACGACTTCCCCAAGGTCACCGGTACCAGGACCCAACTTCTCGGCCAGGCCGGTGGCTGGCACCTGACCACGGGGGCCGCAGCTAGGCTGGGAGAGGCGCTGGGGACAGCGCCTCAAGGTCTCCTTGCCCAACGCGGCGCTCCGGGACCACGCGGCTGCTCCTGGCCACTTGCCCCTGCCGGGCCGCCTCCCTTCCCCGGAGACCAAGGTCCCCGCTTGCCCGAGGCTCCCTCCCAGAAGCCGAGGCAGCCAGGGCACCCCGGGGTCCGCACCCAGCGCCGCGGGCGATTACCCAACTAACCGTTATGCGCGGCTCCGGCGTCAAGCGTGTGCGTGACGAGGCGAAGAGGCGGCGCGGCCGGGGCTCCGCGAGGCCCAGGGCCCAGGTCGCGTCCTTCGCTCGTTGCCTCCTGACTCCCTCCAGCACCCACGCCGCCGGCTAGTCGCCTCGCCGCTCGCCAGCACTTTGTCGGGCCCGGCCGGCGAGGAGGCTTTATAACCTGCGGGGTTAAGGGGGGGGCCGGAGCATGCGCAAAGGGGGCGGAGTCAGCCTTCCCGGCCGCCGCCCCCCCTCCCCCACCTCCATACTTAACACTCCAACTGCCACTCGCGCCTTCACGGGGTTTCGGGCGCAGGCGCGCGCTCCCGAGCGCGCTCTCTCGCGCGCGCGCCGGCGCCCCCTCCCCGCCACGTGACCCGCAGCCAGGCGAGACCCGCGCGCCGGTCCCCAGCTCAATGGCGGGGACAGAGACCCTGTTCTCCGCGGAGGTAGTCGCCCCTCCATCGTCCGAGGAGTTCGTGGAGACCTGCACGCATGTGGCACACTGATGTCGGCCTCACCCCGGGTTTCTGACGTAGAAAAGGGGAAAGCCGCCAAGGACGGATGCGGCGCGCCCCTAGGGGCCTGACTCAGGTGTGGGGGCGATGCGCGCGGGGAGGCGCCTGGAAGTGCAGGGACCGGGCTGCGTTAGGATGGGCGCGGGGGCACCTCGGGGAAGAGGCGGAGGGGCGGCGGCTAAGAGCGCGGGCTGTGGGGTCGCCGCTGCAGTTCCCTGAACTCGGGGAAGCCGCCGAAATCCTCAGGGCCTGTTTCCTGTTCTCTAAACCGGCAGCAGTAATAGAACCGACGTCGTAGGCGCTCTGGGTGGTTTCGACGAGAGAATTTATGGAACTTTCTTACTACAGAGCCTGGCCAGTGGCATTTGATGAGTGGTGGGTATTAAACACGGAAGTCAGGAAAGCAGAGCGGGTCTAAGGGTGACCACACTGGTCCCAAGAGGGGAGGTGTATCTGAAACATGGGCAAATGAAATCGCAGGGTGAGACCATAGTTTTTATGGACATTGAATTATCTCTAACAGTTTGGAAGGGCTGATTATATACTTAGCAGTTCACCTGAGTTATCCTCACAACCCTATGAGGTAGGTACTGCCGTTACTGGAAAGGGGACCTGACCCAGAGTGGGCCTGCCTCCCCTGGCCTGTAGCATGTGGGTTCTTGACTTCATGCAGGGAAGATTTCACAATAGGAGTCCAAAGCTGGGACAGTGAAACGAGGAAGGGCGTAGGATAGCAGCAGCTGTAAGAGAGAGCCTAGGCGGGGCTGCTTTAGCTCACTGAGAAGTCGAAAAAGAGGGAGCTTTGGAAACAGGTTCAGAGGTTAGCCCAGATGGGCTGCCTCTGCCCATTGCTCCCCTGGTTGCAAGTCTTGTGAGGTCTCTTAGAGCTTAGGAGACACGTGCCCGTGGGAGAAGGGAAAAGTGAGGAGTGTGCTGCGTCCTTTGTCTTTAGTTCTCTTGCAGTTGGGAATTTTATGGGAGGTGTAGGGTTCGGGCTTCAGCAGAATATGCAGCAGTTTTCCAGGTGTGCGCTTTCAGGTTCATGGTCTCTACTGATTGGTCAGCGCTGGGGGCGGGGATTGTCTTTCGTTACTGCAGCTGGTCCTGGTATCGCCCACCTCATTTTGCTGCTTTTCTGGGCGTGGAGCTGAAATATAACTGGGGCCTGGATGTTATCTTTAGGGAGGTGACCTTCCATCTGGCTGTAAATTGCTCAGCTAGTTTGTTCAGTTGTCTGTCTCAGTTTCCCCATTCTTCTTGCAAGGAATTCTCCTAGCTTCTCACTATCCTGCCTCACTACTACTGTTAACATTTTACAGAGGAAGGACCTGAAGCTCAGAGAGGTTAAGTAACTTTCCAGAGGTCACAGAGTTAGTAAGTGGGCAATTCCAGTCCAGGATCTGATTCTGTCAAAAGAGCCATTGTAGGTTCTTGAGCAAGTTCAGATACCAAAGTGTATAATTATGGAGTGTCTCTGATGTCCAGGACTTTTTTTTTTTTAAGTTGATTTGAGAGAGAGAAACTGATTTGTTGTTCCACTTATTTATGCATTCATTGGTTAATTCTTTTATGTGCCCTGACTGGAGATTGAATCTGCAACCGTGGCATATGGGGACAATTCTCTAAGTTAGTTGTGCTGCCCAGCCAGGGCAGGATTTTAGAGAAATATCAAAAATGTATGAGCCCAGGCCCCTGCCTCCCAAAAGGTTCAGAGATCACATCAGGCAGAAATCACCCACCTTTTGATGTGTGCCCCAGCCCTGTCCTCCCCTATACACACACGTTTAATTCTGACAACCCTGTGGGGTTGGCCTTAAGTATTTGCTTTGCAAATGAAGAACCTGAGATTGTGGTGGTGTGGGGATGAGGGACCCAGTTCTGAGGGCTCCTGTGTGCTTTCCTCTCACCCACTAGGTCTCTTTCAAAAAAACAAAAAGCTTTCAGTGACAGTTCGACTTGTTAGTAGAAGAGACTTTAGAATCTCGGGCCAGGTACTGCTTATGAGTGATAATTGCCTCGGGAAAGACACTTGGGGTCATTGGGGTCGCTGGGACTTAGAACAGCAGTGCTTTCGGATTGTGAGGATGGCAGCAGCGTTTAGGACAGATGGTAGCGGAGGTGAGTGAAGGAGACAATCTAGGACTGGTTCAGACCGGAACTTACCAGGACCCGAACTGTGGCATGTAGTGGGAATAAGAAGATTCACAGGAAACCTCACAAGAAGGCTTGTAGAGAAGCAGAGTGTGGTAGATTGACAATGTGGACCTGGAAGCCAGGTTTCCTCCGTTCCAGCTTGGCACTCACTAGCTCTGTGTCCTCAGGCAACTCATTTGACCTCTCTGAGCCTCATTCTCTGCTTTGTCAGACAAGGGTAGCACCTACCTCGTAGGGTTATTAGGATGATAAAGTTAGTATTGACTTCAGTGTCTGTTATACAGTAAGCACTAAATAAAAGTATAGTGATAGAAAACCGTGACACTGAATTCTAAAGGCCCCTCCCTGGATAAGACCCCTAACAATCTGTTCATAGTATCTTACTAAGTGTTTATTGTCATTTTTTATTCCTTTTCTTGAAGATGTTCATCAAAATTACACATGCCTGAGGCCCCACAGCATCTGGATCTGCCCCCAGAAGGAAGTGTACTGTTGTGGAAAGAGTGTAGGCTTTGCTCCCATAGCTCTCTCTCTCTTACTTTGGACAGTTAATTCACGGAACTATTCTGGGCCTCAGTTGCTCTACCAGGTAAATTAAAGGTAACATCTGCCAGCCTGAGCTGTTGTGATCATCAGAATCAGGTAGTACGTGCAAAAGTGATTAGGAAAACTTGGACAGCATTCTACAAATGTTTACAAATGAATATTATTATAATTTGTCCATAAAGGATGTAAGAGGCAAGGATCAAAAGCAACACCGAGGTTTTTATTTGAAAAAGTAGGTGGGTGAGCTGGCAAAAAATGATGAAATGATTCAGGTAACATTCTTGCTTTTCTGCCAGGTTTTCTTTCTGATTAATCCATGAGGTGGTGAAGAAATGAATTACTAAGCATACCATCAGAAATTTAGAGCTGAGAGGAAATTCAAAATCACCTAGCATACCCCCCCCCACATTTTATAAAAATTGGAAATGAAAGCCCAGAGAGGCTGAGAGGTTTTCTGAGGCCGCACATCTAATCAGTGGCGTGATCAGAAGAACCAGATCTCCAGGGGCTAGGATCTTACTGTGGCAAATGCAGTCTTTAAGAAAAGAATTTTATAGTGGGGTCTTTTCAAAATCAGAGAAGGTGCAGTGCTTGCTCTAGTAGCTTTTGTCTTTGTCACAAAATTCCCCAGATTCGCTTTTTGTTTTAAAGGTTGAGAGCCTGGATGAGGCCTGGGTGGGCTGCTGTTCGCAAGCTTGTTCAGCGAGCAAAACTTCTGACAATTTCAAAGTAAGAGTGATAGCTTCAGAAATGAGTAATGGGACAAGCAACGCAAATGTAAAACTTGAAAATTCATAACTGGTTACTATTCAAGCTGTGAGAGTTACTCAATTGCTTTATGTGGGAAAGGAGAATAATAAAATTGCAGAATACTTACTCTGGAACTCAACTACTTCAATTACATTCTCTCAGTTACTCCATCATTTCTGTGAGGCGGGGAAATAAGGTGCTGTTGTCTCCATAGCACCAAACAATCAGGAAAGGATTTTTTTAATACAGTAATAATTAATCAATTAAGAACACTCCTCCATTTACAATTCATAATAATTTAATAAAGGAAATGAAAATGAAATTTGCTTTTGTACCGTGTATGAGGTGGAACCAAAAAAACCAGTAATTTATCTGTAAAAAATTGTGTATTCTTACATGTTTAAACTTCACTCACCTTCAAAATACTCTCCATTTGATGTAGTACACGTATCGAGAAGTTTTTCCACTGCTCAAAGCAGGTTTTGAACTTGTTGATTTTGATGCTTGTGGTGCTTCTGCCATGTTTTGTTTCACCTCTTCCACATCGGCAAAACATTTCACTTTGAGGACTTTTTTCATCTGGGGAAGGAAAGCAATTGGGCGAGTAGGGAGGGTGGGGGATTATGTCGTTTTGGTTTTTTGTTTTTTTGGTTTTTTTTTTGTCAAAAACTGTTGAATACTCAGCATGGTGTGGGCAGGTCCACTCGAAAATCACCCACCATGAAATGGGCAAATGCACTGAAAGAGTCTTCAAAAAAAAAATTTCACCAAAGCCGAACGCAGCCTCTCACAACAATGCCTGCTGGTGCACTGCTATGGATGCCTTCCTACGGAACTCACCTAGCAAAGGAACCATGTGCTACAAGGGGCTCACCCTCCAGAAGATAGTTCCAGTTTTGGGGGCGTTCTCCCCTCACATGAAAAAGAAGTTTGCCAGCAACTACCTAGGATAAAGGAGATAATGCTGATTCTAAAAAACATTCTTTCTTTAAAAGGTGAGAACACTCATTCAGAACACCTTCCTCTAGTTTCATGTTCTGTGTCAAGTGCAGTCCTGCTGCTTCCCAAGGGCTGGATCGGGTCCTGAGATAAACTTGCCAGCCGTTGAAGGAAGACTCACTCCGAGGTGGTGTGATGCAGTCCAAGCCCCTCCCCGACCTCTTCCTGCTCTGTTTCGGCGCTTCCCTTAATCTCACGGGTGCAGTCTGGCATTCTAATCAGCTGGCTTCCCTGGGTTCCTGCTAGCAGGCGATAATATGGGCGGAAGAGTTTGGTAGAAAACAAATTGGCTGCAATAAAAATTTCTTGAACAGGAAAAATTAGTCAAAAATGATTATTTCCCATCACTAGCTTTTCGTGTGTTTGATATTTTTGGTGGTCAAGGATTTGCTTTACTGCTTCTTTGGGTTTTTGAGGATATTTTTGTGCAGAAATACATATTTTTCAAGGAATCATACTGTATGTACTGTTCACCACATTCTAAAATATTTGCAACGACTGATAATAAGGCACACTTACATGGTTTTTAAGTATCTAAAATGAGTTTACCGATGGACATTTGGGCTGCTTCCAAGTCTTGACTATTGTGAATAATGCTGCAATGAACAGAGGGGTGCACATACTCTTCTGAATTAGGGTTTCGGGTTTCTTCGGTAAATTCCCAGAAATGGAATTGCTGGGTCATAAGGCAGTTCCAGTTTTAATTTTTTGAGGTAAGTCTATATTGCTGACTACAGTGGCTATATCAGTGCATTCCCACCAACACGTCCACCGGAAGATGAGTGCATAAAACAACTATGGTACATTTACACAATGGAATACTACTTGGCCATAAAAAAAAGAAAACTTTACCCTGTGCAGCAGCATGGATGGGCCTGGAGAACATTATGCTGAGTGAACTAGTCAGTCAGAGAAAGACAAGTACCTTATAAGTACCATATGATTCCACTCGAATGTGGAATCTAAAGAACAAACTGAACTAAGGAGCAAATTGAAGACAGACCCGTAGATGAGAGCAGGCCAACAGCATGGGGGTGGTGGGAGCTGCAGGGGAAAGAGAACTCATGAACACGGACAACAGTGTGGTGATGGAAAAAAAAAGAGCTCTAAAGTGAATTTAGATGAAAAAGCACAGAAGTATTTTAGGGGGGAACTAAAAAATTATGATAAACTGACAGTAATGCTTAAAGACCCTAAAGGTTATAAAACGACCCATACGGGTAAGGCGTGGTTTGTTTTTAAACCGCCGCCTGAGGCTGTCTTCACCGGTGGCAGTCCGATGCCTACTCCCAGTGCATGCTTCCGGGGCATGCCTTGGGCCCTGCCCCTCGTCTGCCAACACAGGGAGAGTTTGGGCCTATGCCCTTTGTAACCCACATCACTGCATAGGATCTTCCTGGCAAGTATTTCTCCTGAGCATGGTCCTCCACGTTTGCCAGACCTGTCTGCCTCCTTGGCCTTGGCGAACCCTGAGCTCCTTTCTTTTTTCCCTCCCTGACTTTAGTATTTTGGGCTGATGGATGTGGGTGAATACTGCTGCTAATAATAAGGATGAGTTGATGATAGCTAGAATTTGGGAAGTACTTACTATGTGTCAGGCATTGATCTAAGCATTTCATACATATTAACTCAAAGTTTTATAAACCAGGCACTATGATAAACCTCATATTCCAGACAGATGCAGAGGTCACACAGGGAGAGGTCAAGTAACTTGTCCAATATCAGCTTATCAGTATTGCCTGGAATCATCAGGAAGTAGGCATTACTTAGTTCTCACCAAAAATATGTGACTAGAAATTATCATTTATAATTATTAATACCATAGGCTACTAATCCATAGACTTTGAAGAATATCTTGGCTCAGGAAAACCCTGTTCTATGTTCCTACTGTCCCTGGTAGAGCTAAGCATTCATTATGAAAACTGTTGGCCATGAAAGCTGCCTCTAAAATCAAAAGGTGCACTGCAGGGAACACCCGCTTAAGTGAGTGTGGGATAGTTGTGAACCTAGGCCACCCAGCCCGGGGACATCTCTTCAACAGCTCACTGAGCATTCTGCAGCCTGTACGCCATGCTGTGAGATCTTTCAGGGTAAGACTTTGGGCCTTATGGCCTTCACCCAGCAGCAGCAAGCGGTCGGAGCTCCCAGACAGCTGCACCTCAAGCCTGGTGTGACTCAGGAAGCCTCTCAGATCATAATCTCGGGAGGCCAGCAGGCGGACAACTGGGCCTTGATACTGCTACACCGGGGAGCAAAGGAAGGCTTAAATGAAGAACTCAATCTGTAGTGACTTCTGAGAACCCTGACTCTGTCACAGTGCGTGCCACATGGTACCTGTGACACCTGTGCCCGGCAGAGGTCCAGGGGCTATCAACCCACTCTGAGCTCTATATGGTAAGAGTGACACCCTCCCACTTTCTTACCCTTTGCACGGGTCACAAGTTCAGAGGCTATGCCTCTTGAATTGTACTCGGATAGGATTGTTTTGGGGTGTTTGTTTTTTTTTTTTTTTTGCTGTCATAGAATAAGGCCATACCCCTTATTTAGGGGAACCTGTAAAGTTTTTAATACTGCAGCAGAGACCAAGCTGGAACAGACTAGCCTGCTACCTTTTTTAGGGAAACCAGGGTAGGTGTTTTTATTGTTAATAATTCAAAGAAGAATCATCAACGCAGAGAAACATGGCACGTGGAATAGGTGGAAGGTAGCACTTCACCTTTTTAGGGCTTGTTTGGATTTGACAGGAGTTGAGTGTTCAGGGCCCTCCTCACTGGCATGGGGACCATTGCCACGCAGCTGCCTAGTAGGAGCCAACCAGAGAAGCCTTTCCTGGAGACCCAGAGATGAAGGTAAATTTTCATGTTCTCTAAGTCTGGTTTTTGCTCCATCACTCTATTTACCACCTGAGTTTGTCAAGTTCAATCTAAATCAGGGATTCGAACTGAAGAGTCTTCGAGGACTTGGAAAAGTTAATCAGCCCAGCATAAGGTAGTAAGGACTGATGGGCAGCACAGTGAAGGGAAGCCCGTATCCATCAAGACATCTGAGGTTCAAATATACTGCCTGAAGCGCGCCCCCTATACGGCACTAATAGACATTCTACATAACGCATTATTCAAGAATTCAAAAGGAAATAGAATTCTCTAAACTCTTAACACTATTTTTAATCAACGTAAAAGGGAAAAACAATGGCAGGAAATCTCGTGGAGGTAAGAAAGCGAGCAGCGAGCAGGCAGATGGGAAGCTGGGCGGCAAATACTGCGGCAGGCTATTCTGTTCCAGCCCGGTCTGCCGTGGCATTTAAGGGGCAGGCGAAAGGGTTAGTGTCCCCCTCCTGAGTCGTCCTCGTGGTCTCAGTGGTGATCTGTGAAAGATCCCAAGGAAAAGTTTAATCTCAGACCGAGGGCCTGAGTGACAAGATCCGGCAGTTCCTGTGTGGAGATCCCCCCACTGTCACTTTGGCAGACCAGGATTCAATTTGGAGAGACCCGGTGGGTTTCTTTACAGCTCCGTTTGTGGTCATCTTCCGCCCCAGCCCCGTGGTTCTCTCCATCACGCCGGCCACAGTGACTGCAACGGCCCGCTTCATCCTTGCAGTGGACAGCCCTCCGCCCCAGACTCCAAAGCAACCACTTACAGGCAAGTTCTTTCCTCTCCAGTGTCTTCACACTTGTGGTCATTGAGGGCTTTGATTTTATTCTGCTTTCGGAGAGCCCTCTTTAAGTCTTCCAGGTGCACAAATACTTCTCACTGTTTACCATCTGTAATCTGGTCGCGAGAAACTGGAAAATCTTGTAGTAGAGGAGTATTCTTCGTTCCATGCTGCCTACCTTCAGGATAGCTGGTCTTCTCAGTGCCCCAAAGCCGAAAGTGTAGTGATTCTCCCCAAGCTCTCAATACACCATTCCCTCATTCCCCCAAGTACACACACCTCACTATTGGCTCTTACGTATACTTACCATAGCCACGGCAGCAGGGACCAGAACCTGGAGAAAAGCTGCATGTCACACGAGGTCAGCAAGAGGCACAAAGCCATGAATTGCAAACGGGCAGCGCATCAGGGTGGAAGACTAGCTATGGCCTACGCCTCATGTTCCATCAGGTCAAGACTGAATAATGGGTCTTCGCTCATTTTTCCATTGAAAAGAGAAGTTAATCTGGGACCTCCATAGCTCCATCACACGTATCCCCTCTGGTTCAGTAGTCACTCCTTTGACCAATCCGGGAGACCACTTCATGCATGAAACAGCCTGGCTGTGCTTCAGCAGTAGCGTAAAAGACAATCCAGGCTGTGTGGGCCGCCAAGCCCACTTACAGGGTCCCGTGGAATAAGAAGCATGGACTCCAGGAGTTACTAGGGGGCCTCCCACTTGCTACAACCACACTCCTAAACAGGCTTTCCACCAAGAATCTGGGGAGATGCCATTCCATCTCCCCAAACTTACTATGTCACTGAGCTATTCTTATGCTTAGTTATAAATTGGGTCATTTCTGGCTTGTAAATATCAAAAGAGATTTAAACCTAGGTCTCCTTAACAGATAGCCTGTTCTCCTAAATGTTAGGCTATTTTCATTTATTTTGTTGAAAATCCTGAGATAAGTAGAGATCAGGATGAGGAGGATGATAAGAAGCAGGAAATGCAGGATTTCATCAGGTCAGCCCTGAGCCCTCAGCCCTGGTACATGCTGTTTCTTCTTGGAAGAACTTCTACCTGGTGCGCTGTTTACAGAATAATATGGAGATGCAAGAAGCAGATAGGCTAATAAGGGAGCAGTTTAGTAATCCTGTTATTCCAACCTCTTCCTAATCCAGTTTAGCTTCCTCACTAATGTGAATTAATAAGATTTCACAATTGCCACATTCACTAACAAAGTTCTTTCTACATAATTATTGTTTACACTTGAATAAATTGCGTAGGAAGGCCACCTCCAGATCCAAATTCAATACAGTATGTTTCATTTTCCATTTCTTCCCTAGGGGGTGCATGATTATCTTGGGAAAAGCATTGGCTTATGAATGAAATTCCATATCTTATCCTACCTCCTCTGGAAGACCTAGATCTCTCTCTTTCCTCCTCCTTATTTTTTTAAGATTTTATTTTTTTAGCAAGAGGGGAAGGGAGGGCGAAGGACAGGGAGAGAAGCATCCGTGTGTGAGAGAAACGACGGATCGGTTGCCTCTCACACACTCCCAACCAGGACTCCCACTGGCCCCCGCAATGCAGGCTTGTGCCCTGACCCAGAATCGAACCTGCAGCCTCATTGGTTCAGGGGCGGGCCCTCACCCCACTGAGCCACACCAACCAGGGCTCGCTCTCTTTTAACATTACAAGTGTGTAAGTCTTACCAACCCACGGGAATGGCTGTTAGTGGACCTTCTGAAGTAGTAAGCGCCTCAAGCAAAAGTGTGTGCAGTCTTCGTACTTTAAAATTCAAGGATTCCAAACTCCTAATGTCTTGTCTACTATTAATGCAAAAGCCATACCATTCAGAAATTATTTTAAGAGAATTGGGTAAACCTTTTGTGATCTAATTTATACCTTTTCCATATAGACAACTTTTCCTCAGGTTCAAAAAACAAATTTCTCCTTTATTTTCTACATGAGGAGAGAAAGTGGGGGAGGGGGTGCAGGGTATATTTAAAGGCAGATGAGAAAGGCCTAATCCCCCGAGGATTTTCTCTCTGTAGATTGGAGGGAAGTTGAAATCAGGTGCTAGTGTTTGGTATAACCTCCTGTCAACTTGGGAAGTTAACTTTTCTAGGACGGTCTCTGAGAAATTGGGACTTTGTTTTCAAAAACATTTTTGCTTACTTGTTTTCAAAGAGATTGCTAGATAATTTTAACTCACTGAAGAACATTTTTTGCCTCTCAGTTATCAGTACAACAGTTAGTACACATCCTTTGAACCCTCCTCCCTTTGCTTTGTAGACTGGAAGGTATCCAGAAATAAAGGTTTTCAGAAATGGAGGCACACAGAGACGAAGGCAAGAGACATTCCCACATACCCTGGTTTCTGGGCAGTCTTCCTCCCGGCCTCTTTCTCTTGGCATTCATTCTGTAGGCCCGCCAGTGCTGACTGCCTTGGGGGTTTTGATTCTTGTATTTAAAATATATGTGGAGTTTGACTCAGTTAATTTTTATGACATCAGAATTGTTGAAAAGCTGAACATTATTACAGTGTAATTTGCTTCTATTTTAAATATGCGCGATCTCTGTTTCTAACTCATTTGGGAAAGAATAGGCTTTGAACTTTTCTCAACTTTTGATATGGGACTCCAGCTGAACTAGCCATGGATATTGCCTCAAAGAAACTAAATATATTTTTCTTTACAATTTAACTTTTTATCTTTTCTCCTTCAAAATGTATCACTATCAACTTACAAACAGGGATTGTTTCTTTTCTTGGCATCGTACATGCTGCCTGTTAGGTCTACATATATGGCTAATAAAAACTTGTTGACTCTTTCAAAATGGTGAGTGTCAAAGTAATAGTGACGATCAATAGCAGGTACATCCACACAGCACGGCCTCTGTGCCAGGCACTGTTGTAGCATTTTACGGAGTTGCTCAATGGAAAACCACTTTTATCTGGTTGTCTTTAGTTTTCTGGCAAAACTCTTGAAGAATTTGCGCTGCAGTAAATTCCACAGTTCAGCCCTCACCTCCCCAACAAGAATAACTAGAATTCCAGTGTCTTCCCTTTATTATTTGGACTCCAAGAAAGGGTAACTGTTTAGATGCGTGTCTGTCTCCAAGGCTTGACTGGAGTACACAGCAGGTAGCCGCTTTGCTTACCCTAGGAGTCTCTGGACGGAAAGGGGTGGATGAAGCCTAAAGTAACTTCGCACTTTGTAACTTTTGTAAAAACCTGATTGGCTTCACCGAAGTAAGAGATGCGATAAAAACGTTAGTTTCAAGTCTGCGTGCTCTACCTTTCATAATTTTTTCAGAAAAAATGTGGGTCAGGGCCAGCATCCTCAGCAAATATAGGAATGTGTGTATATATAGTTTCTTTTACACACACACACACGGTTTGATATCTTTATGAAACTTCCTTATCTCTTACAATGTAAAAAGAGTAATAAATTGGTTCAATTTAGAAATCTAAGAAAGTAGTCCCCCCCCATTCAGACTTTATTTTTGTTCTTTTTATTTAGGCTTTTGCTTATTTATTTTCAGAGAGAAGGGAAGAGAGGGAGAAAGATAGGGAGAGAAACATCAATCAGTCTCCTCCTGCATGCCCCCAACCAGAGACCTGGCTCTCAACCCTGGCATGTGTCCTGACTGGGAATCGAACTGCCGACCTTTCATTTCAGTTTGCAGGGTGGTGCTCAACCCAGTGAGCCGCACCAGCCAGGCTATTTTTGTTCTTAAAAAGCCATTTGGTTTCATGCAATTATGAAATTTCACTATTTAGCAGTACGCTTGGGACCTGACATTTTAATAATAGAGTTAGTACATTTTCTTCTAGGCCACAAGAGGTGTTTTTGCTAGTAAGTAGTAATTCTCCTACAGATTTAGAGGATGGAGGATAATCTGGCTTTGCTTATTTTGGAATTTTTAGAGCACTAGCCTACAACCAATAATAGAAATGTTCTTCCGTCAATCAAAGCCCTTTCCTGAGCTATATCACACTCTGTTGTTGCTGAAGGCATTTACAGAAAGCTTGCTACCGTTGGTACATTTAATAACACCATGCTATACATCATGGATTCCATAAGGCTTTGTTAATCCAAATGCAGGTTTAAGACAGTCATTCATTTTACTTAACTCATCCATTTATTCATTCCGTGTTATTGAATACCTACTAGGTGTAGTAAGAGTTTTATAATTCTGTTTTTAAATTGTTAGTTCCTGTCCATGGAACAAAAATTTAAAGGTACAAAGGAATATACAGTGAAACGGAAATCTTGCATCCCAGTTCCTCTGCCATTCACCTCAGCTCTCCAGAGTCAACTAAATATTACCAGTAGCATGTGTATGTGTTACTGTTATATCCTTCTCAAGGCATTGTATAAATATATACATAGATCTATCTTTTATGCAATGCTAGCATACTGTATATACTATTCTGTACCTCTTATTATTTCACTTAACAGTTTCTGGTAGTTAATATTTATTGCTGTTTTGGTACATAAATTTCAATATAATAAGCAACACATTTCAATATTATTAAAATGTTAATTAAAAAAATATTTCCCACCCTGGCTGGGTGGCTTGGTTGAAGCATTGTCCTATAAACCAAAAAGTTGTAGATTCGATCGCTGGTTGGGGTGCATACAAGAGGCAGCTGATTGATATTTCTCTCCTCTCTCTATCTCTCTCTCTACCCTGCCCTCCGCAAATCAATAAACCTGTTGTCAGGTGAGGATTTTTAAAAATTAAAAAAATTAAAAATGTTCCCCAGAAAAGACCTGGAAGTGATTTCCTGGAAATCAATAAGGACAGTGTTTGTTACAGAATCGAAGAGTTACCACAACTTTTACCTTTTCAAAAAAACAAATTCTAAAAATAGTTGTACACATAAAGCAACCAAAAAAAAAGGTAAAAAAAATTAAAAGAGAAAATAATAGTATATGCTCAGAAAAGAATAGATATAAGCTCAGGTAAAGGGAAAATAAGCTATGTGAAATGTGCTTTGTGCCCTGGCTGGCGTGGCTCACTGGACTGAGTGCCAGCCTATGAACCAAAGGGTTGCTGGTTTGATTCCCAGTCAGAGCACATGCCTGGGTTTCGGCCAGGTCCCCAGTGGGGGGAGCGTGTGAGAGGCAACAGACCAATGTTTCTCACATTGATGTTTCTCTCCCCCTCTTTCTCCCTCGCTTACCTTCTCTCTAAAAATAAGTTAAAAAAATCTTTAAAAAGAAAAAGATGTGCTTTGTTATTTCATACATGGCCAGCATGTTAAAACTTGATCTTTCAATAATCAACAATAACCCACCCAGTCAGTAGTTCCAGAATCCAGTGAAGGGGTTCTATGGGTTTTCATCAATCCTAGCTTAATATTTCTTCTAAAGCCTCTGAAGAGCACCCTGTTTGTCAGAATGAAAGCTTTTTGTTTGTTAAAAAGTTCTAATGGCCCGGCTGGTGTAGCTCAGTGGATTGAGCGCGGGCTGGGAACCAGGCGGTCCTGATTCGATTCCCAGTTGGGGCACATGCCTAGGTTGCAGGCCAGGTCCCCAGTGAGGGCCATGTGAGAGGCAGCCATACATTGCTCTTTCTCCCTTCTTTCTCCTCTCTCTAAAAATAAATAAATAAAATCTTTAAAAAAAAAAAAGTTCTAATGAAGGTAGCCACTTCCAAGGTGTTTACCTTTTATTTACTTAGCTAGTCTACCCCCAGAGTCTGATGAATCAAATTGTAGGGACATATCTAAATGGAAATGCTTTGATCTTTTGCTGCTAAGTTTCTCATATATGCCCTAGTAGGCTGTACATTTAAAAATTGAAAAAAACTTGAATTCCTGCAGTGTGCTCATGTTCATCCAATGTATCCAATATTGGCTTACCAATGTTTAAGAGATATTCATGTTTCCATGCATAAAATTAATGAAGTCTTAATATTTTATTAAAAATATTTCATTATTAAACTACTGATGGAAAAGGTGTTCTAGAGGAGAGCCCTAAAATGATTTTACTGGTAGGTTTGGGGTTTAAAAAGCAGAACAAATTCATAAAATAATATGTGGATAGGCTAAAGGAAAACTGTTTAAAAAAGGACAGTAATTGAAGTTTTGGTCTGGGACCATAATTATAGTATGGTAGTTTTGATCTTCAAATACAACTGAATCTCCCTAAACCTGCAGGGTACCTTGTAAAATCTACTCCATCAAAAATAGTAAGGCATTTGCCCCAGCTGGTGTAGCTCAGCGGAATGAGCGCGGGCTGTGAACCAAAGGGTCACCAGTTCGATTCCCAGTCAGGGCACATGCCTGGGTTGCAGGCCAGGTCCCCAGTGGGGGCCACACATTGATGTTTCTCTCCCTCTCTCCCTCCCTTCCCTTCTCTCTTAAAATAAATAAATAAAATCTTAAAAAAAAAAATTAGGGCATTTGAGGCATCTCAAAAAGAAGGGAGTAAACAGATAGGAAATGGGCACAAGAATGGAGCTGATATTTAACCAAAAAAGGAGCACAAGTGACCAAAGCAAAATACAGGAAAATGTTCATTAATATTCAAACATGGAAAAAAAATATTCAAACATGGATATCAACAAAGATTTCTCTGAATTATAAAGCCCAGAACCTCAAGAGTTTTTCATGTGGGATTTCTTTAAATTATAAAACCAGTTTTATTATCGTCAGGGTGTCTGGAAACCATCTCTGTCATACATTCATTGTAGGAGTAATTTTTCTTTTCCTTTTTTTTTTTTAAAGATTTTATTTATTTATTTATTTATTTATTTATTTATTTATTTTTAGACAGGGGAAGGGAAGGAGAAAGAGAGGGAGAGAAACATCAGTGTGTGGTTGCCTCTCACGCGCCCCCTCCTGGAGACCTGGCTCACATCCCAGGCACGTGTCTTGATTGGGAATTGAACCAGCAACCTCTGGTTCTCAGGCTGGCGCTCAATCCACTGAGCCACACCAGTCAGGACGGGAGTAATTTTTCTTATAAGAAGTTATCCTTAGGAAATAATCAGCTATTCTCGTACAAGTTTGTTCACTGCAGTATTATTTATAATAGAGAAAGACTATAAATAACCTAGATGTCTAACACTAATAGGTGAGCTTTTCTGGTATTTCCAGATGATGGGATTACAAATGCAGCCATGAAAAAAAATCATGCTTTAGAAAATATGAGGAACTATTTATGATGTAACATTAAAGAATGTGGGTTTCAAAACGCTAAGTACAAAGTGATCACAATTTTATTTTTAAGTAAATATGCATAAAAGTATGGGCATAAAAGTAATATTAGAAGATTAAAACTCAATGTTAAGAATGTTTATCCTTTGGAGGTGGGATTATAGGGTAGCATTTATTTTCTTTATATCTTTATATTTGGATATTTTTATAATTTTTAAGTGGTACCATGATCACCTGAAAAAAAAAAATAAGGCAGACATGCTATATAGAGAGAGCTATTTTATTTTAAACATCTGTGGTAAGTGAGTTAAAAAAATAAAATGGAGCCCTGGCTGGTGTGGCTCAGTGGATTAAGTGCGGGCTGGGAACCAGAGGGTCCCGGTTTGATTCCCCGTCGGGTCACATGCCTGGGTTGCAGGCTGGGTCCCCGGTGGGGGCTGTGTGAGAGGCAACCATATATTTGTGTTTCCCTCCCTCTCTGTCTCCCTCCCTTCCCTTCTAAAATAAATAAATAAAATCTTTAAAAAAATAAAATGGGGAAGATTGAGCATGCCATAGACAACAGTAAGGGTGGCAAAGGGGAGAGTCTGCTTGTCAGATGAAATCATGGACTATCCAAAGTGAAGGATGGGTTAGAAATAATTCAATCCAATTCCCTTTTATTACTAATGAAAAAATTAAAGTCCAAACTTATTCAAGGCCACATGAATAGTGTTTAAAATTGAAGCAATAATGGGATTTTCTAATTTCTAGGATTTTTATCTCATCTTTCTTTCTCCTTATATATAATGAAGTAGTTGGCAACTATGTTCTTTTAAGTCTGAAAAGAGAAGTGGAAAATTTTTAGGATACAGAGGAAAACTATGTGTTAAATAACATGGTAATATAGCTTTTTCCCCTTTATTTTGAATTACTGTTTGCCCTCCTTCCCCCAAATACACAGTTTGTACTAATCTTCAATGTAGCCCATTTGAAATAAAACCTTTAAGTACAACTTTATGATGCTGATTTAAATATTTTTTCCTCTTACATCTTTTCTTTTCCCCCAGCCAGTTCCATTAACTTTCTTCAAGGCCACAGACTGATTATAAAAAGTGAAAATTCACATCAACTCTTGTGGGCCCAGCTGAGATCTGAGTTATTGGTGGCTGATGTTGAAGTGTTTGATGCAGTTTGGATCTGCCAATAAAACATAGTTGTCAATGAATGTAGTGTGAATGTAGTGCACACTTGTATTAGAAGGTCAGGTCAGATACGTATTTGTTCATACAGTCATACATTTAATCAATATTTATTGAGCTTCTGCCATGAGACACACTGTGTTATCCCTGGGTATAAAGTGGTAATCGAAACAGACCCAAAACTTGACCTTGGAGCTCACAGTCTACTGTATAATAATCTCTACTGAATTATATAAGGCAGGAATCATGACTTACTCATCAGTACAATGAATATAGTAGATTTTCTTTGAATATTGTAGACTGAATGAATTTACCAGGGATTACTTCACCCTGAACATAACTAAACATGCCCTAAATGTAACAGGCATAAACCTGTGGGAGATGAGGAATAAGTGGACTAAGAAGCCCTGAAATAACCTCACTACTAATTTTAGCATGCTCCTTCCAAAGCCAGTCAGTCATTCACATACCAAAAGTGGGTATAACGCCTGATTATAAAGAGATTTCTGACCACCCCGCCAAAAAAACCCCTAAATGTGGTCATCCAATGATAAAGCAGGTAGCCTTGGTGCTGCTCACCGACCACTGTCATTTCAACTAGAACAGACTTTTTTTCTTATTGTAATTTTGTTCTTTAAAAAGAATACTCTCTGACATTTGTTTTATAATGGTCTTCATAGTTGCATGAGATAATTTGGGGACGTAATGTGAGAGGTTATATGACCCAGCATTTTTAGAAGCAAGTTACACACTTCAGCACCAATACTTAATAGAAATCTCCAAAGTAGTATATTTTTAAATGATCAGAATAACAGGGACTTTTAATTTGGGGGAGATTTTTTTCAAAGATTTTGGTTTTGTTTATTTACCTTTAGAGAGAGGGGAAGGGAGGGGAAAAGAGAGGGAAACGTCTGTGTGCCGAAGATACCCGCACATCAAGTTGCCTCTTGCCCGCCCCCAGCTGGTTCACAGGCCAGCCAGGGCTGGAGATTGTGCATTGTCATGCAGTGGTGTATTCAATTGCTGACATCTCAATCAATCAAGATCTGTGCTCTTGAGTCAAAGAAGCAAGAGTTCATCATGGCTTTCCTCTGTTATCTCCCTTGTAAATAATGGATTTTTCTCCCTTAATTTACCTGGGGAGGCAAACACAATATGAACAGGCAGAGGCTTGGCCTTCCCTAGGTCGGCACGACCTAACGGATAAAGTGGCACTCACCTGGGACCGCCATGAGTTAGCCTCTGCTGTGTCTTCCAAAGGAAAGAGAATCGATTGTCCTCTGGCCTGATAGAAATGGGGGAAGGCAGCAGCTACGTGGATGTGCCCTTGTGTCCTGGCACAGTGCTGGCATCTGGACAGAATTTGGCAGCCAGTGCTTTGTCTTCTAGCAGGTACAGAGACCAGGCTCCTGGGCCCAAGACCAAACCAGTCCACAAGATTCCGTACTTCCTTCAGGGTGTGAGAAAGGGGTGCCAATATTCTCAGCATTTTGTTACCATTCTCAGAAGAGTTTTAGAGTTCAGCTAATGAGCAGGCACCATGCCAGCAAGAGATACATGAGCTTGGATATCAAAAGGTATGTACTCTGAAGCTGAAATCATAAACCAGAACATCTGATGTGTGTCTCATGCACAATGAGGGAGGGAGGACTGCTGATGGAAATGTCACACGCAGCTGCTTTTAGCACTTGGCTTTCAGCGATGAGCTCCCTCCTCTACCCTGCACCCTGCCCTCGCCTGCATGGAAGCCGTTTAGGGCTCTGCACTTCTGCGCTCAGTCTAGCTGTTTGATGTGCCTGGTGGGCTCTGGGAGTGATGGCCTCGCTACTCTTTGGGTCTGGAAAGAGGCTACCTTAGGTAATTGTGTGTCCTGCCCTAAAAGGTGAGGAATGTGGCCTATGGTCGTAATTAAGCCACTTTTAACGTCCTTTGAACACTTTCTTCTACCGCTTCTCCAGCTATATGATGACATGACCCTGTGCGACTCCGTAGTAGGGTTGTGAGTGCAATCTGTTCCCTCCGCCTGGAGTTCTCTTCCCATCGCTTGTCCATTGATAAATCCTCCTTTTCCTTTGAATTTAAGTTGAAACATCAATGTATCAAGATTTTCCCTGCCCCTACTTTTGTGCCACTCCAAACCAGGAAGTCCCTGGTTCATCACACCACAGCACCTGGTACTTACCTACGTCATTCGTATTCTGCTGGCGGTTAAGTGTCTGTTGTCTTCCCTCTCGTCTGCATCTCCGGCACCAAGCATTGTGCTCTGCACAGTTTTGGTGCTTAATAAACATCTGTTGAATGAATGAATGAATGAATGGTGAATTACATCTTAGAATCACTTCGAGTTCCTCTGTGAAAACCCAATATTGAACTTTCCGTGCCTCCCCCATCCTGCAGGCAGTAACTTACTGTACAGTGCCCCATACCCGACTAGTGTTGCCTTTTCATATCCCCGCAACCTGAATTCTTACCGTCATGGAAAATGGGGTAACTATTTCTCTGAAGATTGCAGCCTGTTTTCATTTTTAAACGAAAGCACAAATCAAAACTGGCTTTTGAGTTGAGTGTTTTGTGCCCTCATATTTTAGTCAATTTAAAAATCATTAAGCTCCTAAAGAAAAGATTTCATGTAATCTAATTATATTTGAGAATGAGTTTGCCAACTTCAAATAAATTCTTACCAAAATACTTTCTTCTCGTAAACTCTAGATGTTTCTGAAACACTAACCTGAGCTTGAGTATCTAATGTTTTTTTAAATTTATTTATTTATTTATTTATTTATTTATTTATTTTCAAAGAGAAAGGAAGGGAAGGAGAAAGGGAGAGAAACATCAGTGTGTGGTTGCCTCTTGCATGCTCCCTACTGGAGACCTGGCCTGCAACCCAGGCATGTGCCCTGACTGGGAATCGAACCAGTGACCCTTTGGCTCGCAGGCTGGCGCTCAATCTGCTGAGCCACACCAGCCAGGGCTTGAGTATCTAATTTGATCTGGAAACGTTTCAGAGTAGATTCATTGTTGAAATGAGCACAGTCATCTTCAGATGCCATTTATTCATTGGTTTATTGATTTGATAATTATTAGTGAACACATAAGCCAGACACAATTGCAGAAAATTGGGAATATCAATAAATTCTTGCCCTCAAGGGAATAATTATAGGACCACTGTGGTATAGACGGTACTCATCAAATGTCCCGTTGCTCCTCTGCTTTTTCCAGCCGCTGTGCAGTCAGGTTGAGGTCATGCGATTACTTCTAGCTCACGGCCTGTGAAGGAAACGACTTGCATCACTTTCGAGCTGAAGAACTGATGTGCCTGCCTTCTCTCCCCCTCACGGCAACCTTGAAGTTTACGTGTTCCACACGATACAGTACAAGACGGTGGGTCCTGAGTCTTCCTGGCTACCGAGTGAAGGTGTGGAGTAGGACATTCCAGCCTTCACCACCTGCCAACCTGTGCTAGGTGTAGATGTGGGAGACATGCATTTTGTTGGTTAAGCCACTAAGATTTCGAGGTTTGCGCCCGGGCCAGTGTGGCTCAGTTGGTTGGCGCGTCATCCCTAGATCGAAGGGTCCTGGGATCGATCCCCTGTCGGGGTGCATACAAGAAGGCACCCAGTTGGTTTATTCTCTCCCCACTCCTTTCTTTCTCTTTGAAAGCAATGAAAAAAATGTCCTCGGGTGAGGATTAAAAACAAAAAAAGAAGAATTCAGGGTTCGACTACTGGGAAAGCCAGCATTAACTACCCTGAGTAATACAACAACGATTATTTATTTGATGCCTTTTATGTGCTAGGTATAATACTAGGCTGTTTGTAATAGTGATTTATTGTGGCTAAAGCCCTGACAATTCTTGCCAAAAGGGAGGCGTTTTCAGTATTCATCCTGAACCACTGCTTTCATTTTCACCAGAGCTCGATCTCTCTCTCAACAGTGGCACCAGGATTGATGCAAGCCTTGACATCTTAGAGGAAAAGAGGATCTCAGTTCTATTCTACAGGTTGAGTCCTTACCCTGACTCTATGGCTGTTTGAGTGAGCTATTTAATCTGCTTTACTTTTCTCATAGATAACATTTGGACTAATTTTTTTTATTGTTGTTCAATAACAATTGTCCCAATCCACCCCCCCCTTGCTCTCCCCTGCCCCCGCCACCCCCCCTCCCCCCCACTCCCACAGTCATGGGTTGATACTTTGCTTCTGCTGTTACAAGGTTGTGATAATGGCCAAAAGGGGTTAAGCATTTGAGCTGTGAAGCATTTGTACAAGTACAACGTGGCCGTTCTTATTGAACCTAAGAGACGACCGCTTTGCATGCCACAGAGAAAGAAGATAATGCAGCAAGTGAGTCTGTGGCTCAGTGCTTTCTGATCACTCAGCGCTGATTACAGGACTTATTTCGGTTTATTTAAGCATTGATTTTTTTAATCATCCACCTATCACACTTGTGCATTAATGAAAGGGAAATACTTCAGGTAAGGTAGTCTGTCTTCTAAATCACTTCTGAACCGAGTCACAGATGTCTGCTTTCAGTGCAGGGTCACCCTCTGCGCCATCAGGGCACGCTGGTGATGCGCCTTTCCTTAACGGAGGACGCCGTCGTTTTTTCCCAAGATTTCCTTCCAAGCTTCTGTCATTCGTTCGGCGAGTTTTGAGGCTGGTGCTTTCCTGATCCTACTGGAAGGTTTTCAGGCATCAGCTGGGGCTGACTCCTTGCATCAGTGGTGCTGAAGGGATCTTTTTGACTGAAGTGTCCGTGGGTTTCAGTCGTTCAGTGATGCCACCAGGACTGCACCCAAACTTGCAGACGAGCACACAGTAGCAGCTGTGTCGGCGGCTGAGCGGTGGGACAACCAAAAACACCATCAACTGTCTCAATGTCAGATACGTTAAAATGCGAAAATATACGTATTTGGAATAGATAAAGTATCGGTGCTTTGTTTTTTACAAATAAGCATGTATAACAAGCCCCCAAGCTATCCAGGATCTCACCGGTCATTCCTTGCCTCCATCCCGTTGTCAGCTCTCCAGCCCACGCCGTCGCGGTCCTTACTCTGAGACGACACGGCGAGAAGGGCCTGAGGACCGGCTCTGGGGTCGGAAGACCTGAGCCCGACCCTCAGCCCTGCCGTTTTCTGAGGGGCTACTCTGGGGGCCAGGTCACTGCTCTGGGGGAAATAGCTCGTTCAGAAGGTTTTAGGGAGGGTTTCGTGTCTGCAGAAGCCCTTTGTGAACTGTGAAATCTCCGTGTAAAGGCAAGAGAACTAGTATTTGTTGAGAGGCGGGAACTATGCTTGGCACTTAGCGTGAATTGTCTCATTTTATCTGATACAAAATCCAAGGTATATAGTGTCTTGAGCTCGGCACCTTGCTGTCTCCATTTTATACTGTATTCAGTCTTTTTCACAGAACACCCCTTTCATTGCCTCGCTCCTTCAAGCAGAAATCTCCTATGGTAACTGGATCACAAACAAGTCGATGGCTGTGAGCTCATAAGAGAGATGCACCCTCTTAATTGTTTTTGCCTTGTAGCCAGAAACCTTTAAAAGAAGGGTCCCTTAGGTTACCAGTGTACTGCCTGCTCTGTGACTCTGGTGTCAGAACTGTCCCCTGGGGACCATGCAGAAAGTTTTAAGTCCAAAATGAGTCAAGCGTCAGGGTGTTCATATAAACAAGCATTAGGTAATTTAAACCGATTTAGATGCATAGAAAGTTGGTGTCCAAACACTTGGCCATAGAAGTCAGAGGCCCCAGTGACAGGGATATGGTTTGGGGACATGTAACTCTATTCATGGAAGGACAAATTATTAGTAAATAATCTAGTTCTGGGGAATACAGTATAAGGCAGAAACCTCCCCGAAGCCTGATTGCTTTTGAGACTGACTTTTTGAAGTAACAACCTAATCTCCTCACGTTCTCCGAGCAGGAAGAATTGGAGTTTTTAAATGGGAGTGAAGCGTAATCTACAAGGCAGAGATAGTGATTCAGGCCCAGAGTTAGAGGGATGTGAGGTGAAGAGCTAAGCACGTTACCACGCTGAGGAATATGCAGTGCTACCTTGAGATACCAACGGGCGGAGAGGGCGCTATTAAAGCAGCAGACTGTGTTACATTTCAGCTGTCTGCAGGACAGAGGACTTCGTGAAGCTTTAGAGGGGCAAAGACCCACAAAATTGGGAGGCTCCCAGACCTGGTCTCACAAGGCCACCTCCTTCAGGACACGTTCCCCAACAGCATTGTTGTAATATTCAATTTGTAACAATGTAACACTCATATTGTTCTCTGGTTAATTTTATGTATGACACACATTGACTCCCTATTAAGATTTTAAACTTAAGGATAGTACTACTAACTTTTTAAAATATTCTGCGTGTACCATACCTAGCATAAGGCTAAAGTAGCACTAAGAAAATTTATTAATGTCACCTCTTCCTATTTAAATCTGGCCAGGATTATATCTTACATGATTACAAAGGTGAGAACACAGGTAACTTTTTGCCATTCCAACACATGTTTTTCCACGAACTCAGCCACTCCAGAAAAATCTATTTTATTTGCAGAACTGTTGCAAAATCTGACACTCCTCTTTACTGCACTGGAATGCCCTTGTAATTGCCCAATGTTGCCTTGCCTCATGGAAATTCTTGACCAGACCTATGGATTGCCAGCCCTTGAAGTCCAGCGTGCCTGCAACATGAAATCAAACAATATTTCTTAAGTAAGACACTGGGCTAGTCGGCATTGAAGGTACAGGCATACCTTGTTTTATTGTGCTTTGCTTTATTGGGCTTCACAGATCACTGTATTTTTTACAAATTGAAGGCAAGACCCTCCACCATTCAAAAGATAACTCACTTAATTGTAATACTTGCTTTATTGTGGTGGTCTAGAACCGAACCTGCGAAAGCCCTGAGGTCCTCTTGTAGGAGGGTTTGATTGCTGCCCTCACCTAGCGCATAGTTTCTGTAAAAGCAAGTGTGAGTATTTAAATAGTATGTAAAGACAACTCACAGTTATAAATGATAGAAGGGCACCGATACCAAAAAATGGCTTAAAGAACTCACTGGAGCCCTGGCTGGTGTAGCTCAGTGGATTGAGCGCGGGCTGGGAACCAGAGGGGCCCGGTTCGATTCCCCATCAGGGCACATGCCTGGGTTGCGGGCCAGGTCCCCAATGAGGGCCATGTGAGAGGCAACCATACATTGCTCTTTCTCTCCCTCTCTGTCTCCCTCTCTTCCCCTCTCTCTAAAAATAAATAAATAAAATCTTTAAAAAAAAAAACCAAAAACTCACTGAGATGGCATTCCTACTCCTTCTACCTAGAAAACCGAGAGCGCCCAGTGCAGGAGCTGCTTGTGCCTGCTTCCCTTCGAGTCCCTTCGAGTCGTTCTGAGGTGCACCTGTGGGAAAGACATGATGTCCTTGTCCCATACAAATCTCTCGTGTACCTCGGACCATCTCTTGGGTTTTGGGTTCTCACCTCTTGACCTGAGGTTACTGAGTGGCCTGTCTTTACTACTAATTCTGTTTGTTAGAGCCCGTGCTTTTGTTGATTTTGTTTTACGTTTTCTGGACCTATGTTCCTTGGACTGGTACTAGGCCACAAATATATATTTATTCAGGCCGTCACAAGACTTACTCTCATTCCCCCAGGATACATATAGCATTTCTACTCATCCCCATCATTCTGCCTGAAAAACAGAATCTTTCTTAAACAGCTTTTTCTTCTGAGACTAAGGGGCTTTGTCCAGAGCAGGGCAATAGCCGCTGCTTCCTGTCCCCTCAGCTCGTTTTCCCTGCTCCCTTCCTAACTTCTCTCCCTTGGCAGCGGCATCTGTCTCCCTGTGAGAATGGATGTGATCGTATTCCAGGTCTTCAATCAGTGTGTTCTAAAAGGAGAGAGAGCCTAAGAGCATGAGTCAACTTTATTCCTGGGACTGAGCCCTGTCCTCCAGTTGGTTGGCCTGAGGAGTAGGGAAGGGATGTGCGTTTCTGTTTCTCTGGCTATGAAAGGGGAATGAATGGCAGTCGACGCATTGTATTAATTTAAAAGGAAGTGATAACACACCGAGCTCCTGTTATATGCACCCAGGACATTGCAAAGCATTTTCGGTGCTTAATATGTTACTGTTGCCCTGGCTGGTGTAGCTCAGGGGATGGAGCGCGGGCTGCGAACCAAGGGGTTACTGGTTCGATTCCCAGTCAGGGCACATGCCTGGGTTGCAGGCCAGGTCCCCTGTGGGGGCCACGTGAGAAGCAACCACACATTCATGTTTCTCTCCCTCTCTCCCTCCCTCCTTTCCCTTCTCTCTTACAATAAATAAATAAAATCTTAAAAAAAACAAACAACAAAACAGTGTCTTGGGAAAAAAAACATGTTACTGTTGTTTGTTTTGTTTTTAACCTTGCTTTGACTTCTTAGGCAAAAACAGACTCAGACTACCCCAGCGAGAGACCAACAGGCATCTGCCTGCTGGCCTGCAGATGGAAATGCCCTCCTTCAACTTTCCTAGGTTCGGAAGAGTATAATCACAGCCTGCCCTTCTATCCCCACCATAAATTACAGTGATTTGCGTTTGCTCCTATGTCTCCATTAGCATGTAGCCTCCTCAAGGCGAGAATCTGTTTTCTGATCCACCTTGGTTTCCCTCCATATCATCAAGTGCTCAACAAACATTTGAAGTCAGTCAAGCAGGCGAGCCTTGCCAAAGCGGTAGCTTAGCTTTGTGGAAGTCTTTCAACTCTGTGTGCCAGCTCTGGAAGTGTTAAAAACAACAACAACAACAACAATAGGATTTCCCCATGGCGGCCATGAAAGGCCGTTCCCCTGAGAGCCAATGACAACAAGTGAAGGGGCAGGGAGCCAAGCTGAGCCAGGGAGCAGCTCCGAGGAACTGCATCCAGAGCAGAGCCGCTGGAGAACACCCACGTCCAACATCAGCGTTTCCGAGGGTCAGCGCCCAGCAGACAGCCTCGTGGGGTCTTTGCTCCGTGTTGTCCGCTGTGAGTGAGCGAGAAAGGGGAGACTCTGTCTCGGGCCCAAGGCTGTAAACTTGAGAGGTTCGCTGACATTAGGACTGCTGAGAGACTGAGCAGATGTCATCGGAATGCCTCTGCTCTTCCCTGCCTGCCTATTTTGGCCTTCTCCCTGCTTTTAGACTCTGCAGTGGAGGGGTCAGAGGCTCGAGCCAAGCCAAAGATACAGGAGAAAAGATCTGGACTCTACCTCGATGGGTAGGGCCAGTTAAGATAGGAGGGGAGTACACAGAGGGGAATGTTCAGAAAACGAACTTTTTGCAAGAATCTAGAGTCACAGATGGGCCAAGTTTTCCTACTTGGTTAACCCCCGAACACTGGTAAGAGCATCATTTTAATGTGTGATGTTGGAGAGAGGTAGGAAATGGTAAGAAATGATATATTGAATGAGTGGACTGGACAGTCTAGTCCCCCCAGTGGCCTTCAGTGCAGAGAATCAGTAACTGTAGCCTGACTTCCTGATCAATCCCACCCTTCTCTCCCAGCATCATCTAGAGATCTGTCCAGGGAGAGGCTGTGGGTATAGTCAGGTCTCTCCAGTGTTTCTGTCCATGTGCCAATTCTGAGTCTGCTGAGAGTCTTTCCATCCTGCAGAAAGGAAGTAGGAAAGGTAAGCCTCGAAAGGCAGGGCCTTTACTTGTCCCGTCTTAATGTGGCAGCTGGAAAAATTCTGCTCCTCAGGATCCCCTTCTTTCTCCTTGTTCCCTGAAGACGTGTAAGCCCTTCACCTGCAGGAGAGGAGGGGAGTTTGTTCGCACTCTTCTTTCCCTGTGTTCTGCTGTGCATAGCTGGCAGGTAGCACACACAGGCCGCGAGGCATCGTTCCTTGACTTTAGCCTCTGCAGTGACCCTGGGTCCAAAGGTTCTGGGAGTAACTGCCCTCCTGTTAAGTCTTGGCTGCTCTCACTGGTAGGGCTTCCAGCCTTCTGTTTGACTAGTTCCAAGCATTCCTGCTGTTATCAGCAGGAGACTCCCAGGCATTCTGGAAGCTCAGCATGAGCATAGGAACCACTGCTTTTGCTGTAGCTGCCTGGACCCACAACAGAGAGCCAAGAAAAATCATCTTGCACCATGGGCGCTGACTTCCCCCCGAACTGACGCAGCCAGGGAGTCTGCAGAGCCACGGAAATCTTCCTCTCAGCAGTGTGTCTCCGGTAGCTACAGAAGCAGCGTCTGTTGCCGTTTAGTTTTCCATAGATGGGCGAGAATCGATGCTGACAGTCTGTTTTTGACGGGGAGAGCCAACCAGCAAAACCTTCAGAAGGGAAGAGGCAATCCCACCCGAGGTTCCCGTCTCCTTTCGCCACAGTCAGTACTTCGGGGCCCAGTGAGAGGTTTCCCCTCTGAGACCCTGGAATGAAAGGTGCCCTTTTAGATTTAAACCTTGAAGAGTGCATAATGGAGCAAAGTTTATTGTGAAAGTCTTTGTGAAAAAGAACTGTACTGTAAACTGAAAAAATTATCCTAAATTCAAGAAAGAACAGCTCTGAAAGCTGAGGGAGGAAGAGGATCTCAGAGACAAATCTGGTGGTGCTTAACCAAGTGTTCCGGGCCAGACGTGACCCTGAACGTGGCCTCTTCAGCTCTGGCGGCAGGCAGATTGCTGCTTTGGAGTTGGTTGGGTTTGCCTCTATCAGGCATTCGAATCACAAAACAGACTCCCTTGTTTCTCATTCCATGCTCTGCAAGCAACCTTCTCTTACCATCTGATTCCCAAGTGCTGGTCACAGGACATAAATGTGTTGGCCCCTGGCCAATATATTTCTATTTCTATTCATAATGTTCATTATGAATCATAACTGGTATGCTGGTTTTGAATACCAGTCTGTGGGAGCTGAATCCACCATCTGTGTGTTCACAGACTGGATTTCTGAGCCTACAGGGCTGAAGACCAGAACTTCAACCTTATCTTACCTCACCAAGGTACGACCATGCCATGGAAGACCTCAAGGAACTCCCTGATGGGCTGGTGGTCAGTCTCCTTCCCACTCAGACTTGTAAAGTTATTAGACCTAGGGAGGGTTCTGTCTATATTCAGGGACTGGCAGGAGAGAATTTTGTTCGGGGTCCTGGGCTGCAGTCAAATAGATTTGGTATATATCTGTTCTTCAGTTGTTAACGTGAGCCAATTGCCTAAAGTTTCTCATCTGTGATTTGGGGAAACCAAAGTGTCTCCTTCATAGCATTGTCAGGAAAAAATGAGACAGCATGTTCAGTCTTCCTGTAGTGGGTAACATAAAATGATGCTAATAAATAGTCGTTACTCTTATTTTTAGAGCTCTCACTAGATGCCAGGCGCTGCGCGTTGATATATTTGCACAAAGTCGAACAGCTGGCAGGCGGGAGAACTTGGGGTTGAACCAGGCCAAAGCTAACATCTTTGACTACTAGGTTAAACTGTCTCTGATTGTTTAACAAACATGGCAAAACCTGCACTTTCAAAATGTCTCTTCCCCTTTAAAGGAATTAATTTGGAAGATTGTATACTTATTCCTAAGCCTATTTGGAATTCCTCTTTTGGACTTACCTGAGAAAGTGATATATTTTTAAAACATCCTTAACAGTACAAATCTTTGTTAATAAAGAGAAGATTTCATCTTTCTTGATAACCAAAACTTCATGCCAAGCCCAATAAATAGAGTCTAAATTCTAGAAGACGTGGTATAGAAGGCAATTTCACAGTTTTGACTAAAGTAGCAAATACTTTATTGTCAAAAAGCATTTTCTGTTGTTTCTGACTTTCCTATCATATTGGTCATGTATGGGATAAAGTAAGGAAATGTGTATTGTTATTAGTAAATTAGGTTAACTACAAATGGGTTAAGTCAGTGTGACTAGTGACTAATTAGCGGGTTAATATAAACAAAGGTTGCCAATGAGGGCCTTGTCCTCTCAACAGTTCTGTCATTGACATGGAAGTATGCTCATCAAACCTGTGGGAAATGGGTGGTTTTCAAAGGAAGGAGGGGTTGAAAATTAAATTTAACAGAGTTAAATGTAAGATCCTGCACTTCAAGCTAGAAAAAATGACTAAGTAACTGCATGTACAGGATAAGCAATGTCGCCTAGCAGAAGCAAATGAGAACAATGCTTGAAAGTTTTAGTAGATGGATCTTAATCTGAGTTAATGACTGCCAAGAAAAATACTAAGATACTGGGCTGAATTAAAGGGAGCACAGGTTCTAGAACAAAGGAGGCGACATGTTCACTCTACTCCGGTGATTAGGATTCTAGAAACTGGGATGTAAGAGGAATATGGTCAAACAGCTATTTAGAAGAGAGTAGTCATGATGGTAAGAGAATATGAGTGTTGAAGAGTTAGGAGATATGTTGTTTGAAGATGAAAATATTGAGGGGCGTGATTGATTTCTTTAAATATTTAATGTGCAATTCACAGGGGGAAAGGATTCCGTTTATTGCATGTAGTAGCAAGGGATAGGGTAAGAAAAGTGGGTGGAAGCTTCACTGAGAAAGATTTTTAGTTGAGTGCAAAAGAGCTGTACAATAGTGGCAGAAAACGAAAAATGAAATGAGGCTTTCAGGAAAAACAGCTTTCCCATCACTCGAGGTGCTCCTGCAGGAACAGAAACTGCACAACTTCTCACTTTGTCCCCATGAGAGGACGTGGGCTTCTCAGATCCTATTTATAACCATTGCTGTCACCCCAAAGCACCCGGTAAGCCCCCACATCTGCTGTGAAGCTAGAGTGACCGGCTGTCCTGATTTTCCCAGGACTGAGGGGTCTTTTTGGGTGTGGGGCTCATAGCTAAACCTGGGAAGAGTCCCATGCAAGTCATAGTGACTCGATCACCTCAGAAGCGAGGGAGTTTGGAGTAAAGGGGGTCCTGGAAGGTGTGGTCAAGGCACGCATGAAAGATACGCAGGCAATCCAACCTCCATGGAACCAACATGTGAATAAATGAAGGTGTCGTCTTTTATGTGCAGGGTGGGGCAAAAGCAGGGGTTTCCAGCTGTTCACGTGGACAACAATATAATAATTAATAAATGATAATAGAAGAATAAACTGTTTTGTGTACTCACAGCTGTAAACCTACTTTTGACCCACCTTGTATAAGTGAATTTCTAAATATTTGAAGATTACTCTTTTTTAAATTTATTTATTGATTTTTAGAGAGAGGGGAAGGAAGAAAGAGAGGGAAACATCATCTTTTTTGTTCCACTTATTGATGCGTTCATTGGTTGATTCTTGTATGTGCCCTGACTGGGGACTGAACCCGCAACCTTGGCATATCAGGGACAGTGCTCTAAACTGAGCTACCTGGCCAGGGTATGACACTTACTCTTTAAATACCAACAAATTTATACATATTATATTTAAAATGTCTTAAGGCATATTATATAGTTCCCTGTGCTCTTTATCAAACAATACGAAGTATAGATTTATCTTTTTTTAAAAAGATATCAGCAAAAAATTAGAATTGGAACATAGGGCAAAAAAACAAAATGGTTAAGTATTGACAGAGGTGGATTTGAACTTGCTTCTGTCAATTAGAGCATGTCATATTACTTAATCTATATCTCAGTTTTCTCAACTGTAAGTTGGGGATAATATTTATATCTACTACATAAAACACAGCTGAGTCGACCATAATAAGCACTTAATAAATGGTATTTTATCATTTTTATTAACCAACAGAGTTATTGTCAGGGCTAAATAGCTCCAGCCAAGTTGTATTGTCTCCTAGATCATCTGAACAGACTCTGCTGTCTGCTCCCAGTATTTCTGCTCTGTATACTTACTCTTTATTTTAAACACAATCTAATGACTGTGAGGACACTTAACCCTCCTAAGGAGCAAAATGCATGTGCTTTTCGGTGGCTATTCATTTATGTCTGGTCCCTGGACTCTTTTCCAAATACTCAGGAGTTCTGGAAACATTCCCTAACAACAAATGTGGCATTATAAAAATCAATCGATCTGCCAATTTTACCAGCAGTTTGATGTTAACATAATAATTTTCAAACATAGTTTCATGAAAGGCTCTTCTCGTCATTTTACCACCCATTGCGTTCCCCCAAAAGTCCTTATTCTTCTCTATGAGTCCTCAAATACTGAAGAACCACTGGACAGATACGCATCTGAACTTTATTAGTTGTCTCAGGAAAGTCCAGGAAAGGAACATTCCTGAAGAGTAAGAAGGAGATTGTAAGATAGTAGCTGTTCTACCTTATAACTTCACCCTCGACCCTGCACTGAAAGAGCAGCACACAAACATGAGAGTGAGAAGCACAAGAAGGCTCTGAGTTAGGAAAGGCACTGGGAGGCACACTTAACGGGGCACTGTTTAATTCCCCTGCCCTTCTCTCTCCTCCCACCCGCCGATCTGACCATTGCGGCCCGAATCTGCAGGGTCCTGCTTAACCAGCGGCATTCCTCACTTCGGGACTGGACGAAGATGAAAGTCATTGTTCTCTCGAATCCATAGCACAGCCCCGAGGTGTTCCCTGGGAGAGGGGAGAGACTTCAGAAGAGCCGATCAAGTCATGTGTGTTGGCACCATTCACGTATCTGTTTGAAAGATGCAGAGTTTTTTCAAATCTCTTTAGTCCAAAGTTAACCTATTTGAAACCGCTGGGAGTTGGCCTCCTGTCTAAAGGTTTAGCTGTAGGTAAACAATCTAAAAAAAAAAAATTTAAAGACCTTGTTTTTGATCGGACTGTTCAAAGAAAGACTTTTGTGGGTAAAAGTTCACTAGGCTGAAACAATGGACACGTGTGTGAGTGGAATATGGCCTTTGCTCTTTTTCTTTAATTTTAATTTTATTGAATATGGAAAATTGAAGATCCCAAACAGACCAAATTCATGTAATATTTTCTTTACTATTTCACATTTGCTAAGTAGCTGTAGCATTTTTTTTAAATTAAAGTATAAGCGGACATACAATGGCCTTCGCTCTTAAAGCAGAGGTCTCAGTTCCCCTTTGCTAGCCTCCTTCGTGTGAGAACGTGGGCCCAACTTGTACACGCTGATCACTGATGCTGGGAGAGCCACAGAAGATACTATTCGGTTGGGCATTTATCTAGGTCTAGGGAAAGCTGGGCACCAGTTTCAGCAGGGTTGGTCTTCACTTGGCAAACAACGTCCTGAATCATCTGGCCAGAGCTCATTTAATGATTAAAAAGCAAAAGGAAAAAGTAGTAGGGACTTTCCCACTCCCACGGTCCTTTATCGATCCCATTATAGATTACAATAAAAATCGTCCAGAAAAGAAAAGGTAAAGATAGACAGTCTGACCCATCCCCTGATTTAAACCTTACTCTTTAATATTTAAGTGATAGAACTTAATCCTTTATTAATGAGTCCAGTGCATTCCTCTTGCAAGAATATGAAGGTAATTACATATCCGTGAGTTTGCCTGTGTGTTTCAGTTGTGGCAACCATATGTCCTAAATTACCCAGGAAAGACCATGATGTTTTACATATCATGAAGTTAAACATTTTTTCAGTTTGTGAAATATGATTATTTTAGCTATAGTCTTAAAAGCTCTGTTGGCAGTAATGTGCAAAGCTATTTTAGGCTGAGGGAAGGCTGTTGAAGAACCGTCTTCTTCCACCCCGCTTATGACATCTTACCTGCGTAATAACAAGTCATATCCTCTATATGATTTTAGCGCACATGAAAAGGACAGGGTTTGTTGCAACTAATGCTAGAATTATCCTGACCTCCATACTTTATTATAAGTGGAGAAGAAAGGAGAGGCGTAATGGTGTATGTCCCTTCTAAGTTGTCCCCCTCCTAGTCGGAAATTGTGTGCTTTTCCCAGGTGCCTGCTGCGCCATATGCTCTTCACCAGCCATTTGCTCCATCTAGGGTCACACTCACGATGTGTGAAGCAGGGCACACTTCTCTTTACAGCTCCACCGCTCAGTCTCCGCACCTCCACTGCGCAAGGTAGCGTCGGGCTGGTGGACTCAGAGAGTAGTCGGAGTGGCTTGAGGAAGTCACTGTAGGAAGGGGAACAGAGTTTTACCTGAACATGAACTGTGCCCTTAATTGCGCAACTCACAGTGCAGTTAGATAGGAGGAACTCTATGTGAGCCGTCTTCCTGGTAGTCCCATTCATACTTCCACTTAATTTTGTTAAATAGAAACTTAGTCTCATGGCCAGTAGAACTGCTGCTTCAGGAGTGAAGTCCATATTCTAACCATTTTTGTGTCACTATGATTTCAGCCTGGTGTCCCCACAAAAGATTACAGAAGGGAGGCCAGCAGAATTCAGTGTTCTACCTTCCGCTAACCGTAAGAGGAAGTCAGGGGTTGGAGAACAAAATGAGATTGGTGATACTAGTTGATCAAGTGACATATGTTTTATACCTCCTAGCTTTAGTGTATCCATGATAGTCCTGCTCAGTGACCTTTCTGATAGTCCCAGGAAAGCTAACAAGACACTCAAGGAAATTGTTTTGTAGATAACCCAACGTCTATTGTTTCTACCCTACTCGCAGGTCTGAGAGCCTGCCGTTTTCTCACCTCTGCCATGGGGCTGTCATCTGCCTTCGGAAAGTTGTAGTTGGTCTCATTCTAGGACCTATCTGTCGCTGCTTCCAGCAGTTCATTCTCTTAGTCTGATTTATTTAGTCAAGAAAATCCAAATGGGCCCTGGCCAAGCAGTGCAGTTGGTCAGAGCATCATCCTGATACACCAGGGTTGTAGGTTCAATCTCCAGTGAGGGCACATATGAGAATCCACCAAGGACAAGTGACACGGATTACAGAAATGGTATTCCAGCACAGCAGTTAGTCCTCGGTCACTCAAGGCTGATTTATTTGGTTGTTAGCCTCTGCGTATAACTTTTCCTCTTTTTCACTTCTCACCCTCCCTCTACTATCAGTGCAAAGTGTTAGTATTGGGACACCTGACCTGCGAAGACAATGCCAGTGAAGTTCATGATTTCCAGTTACATCAGTGACTCGTTCACAGCACCTTGACATACCCTTATCCTCCAGTACTAAAAATCTTAGCACAGACTGACGGCGCGGCTGTGGTCCTTACAACAGATGACTCCTTTGAGGGGACGAAATCAATGTTACCTCTCTGTCAAGGGTGTGTTACGGAAGTACACAATAGTGCATCACTTCCCTTGAGCTTTACAGAAGTAACAAGCGGTGCCATAGACAAATTATCCCCGCAGCTCGAGCAAACCATAGACTCCCGGCAACTATACTGACTGTGGCTCTGGAAATACACTCAGTCAATAAAGCATCTTCTGGACTTCCGCCAAGATGGCAGCGTAGGTGGTCGCACTTGCTGACCGCACAGCCAGAATGTCCATACAACTAATGCAGTAGCAAAAATTTAAACAACCAGAACGGACAGAATCGAACCGAAGGGAAGTCCGACACCCAGGAGGTAGGAGAAGACAAACATCCAGGCCGGTGAGCGGGACAGAAACGGGCGGAGGAAGCAGCGCTCACGGAGGGTCTCACTCACGCCGCGACTTACTTACGCCGCTACTCAGGCTGCCAGTGCCTGAACAGGGCGTGGCCCCAAACAACGGGTGAATACCGCAAGCCGGTGACGCTGCCGGAGAGAGGCCAGGGCTGAGCCAGCAGAGCCGAGTCTGGCAGAGGAGGCGGTGGGGAGCTGGGGAGCGGAGGAGTGATGGAAGCCCACGGTGATCAGGAGCCGCCATTGCTTCCTCCCAGACCCCGCCCCCAGAGGCAATGTCATCCAAAAAGAGACCCAGGTCGCAGGCATCTGCCAGCTGACAAGTGCACCGAGATAAAAAGAATGAAAATGGCCAAAAAGGAGGACCACAACAAATTACAGCTAATGGATGACAACATAGTCAACCTATCA
>PVJI01013553.1:0-47365 GCA_004026765.1 Micronycteris hirsuta
GTAGTTGTGCTGGGACGTAGCCTCTGGGGGCGGGGCCTGAGCGCACAATGGCGCCTTCTCCGCTCTCCACACCCACACCGCCTCCTGCAAGCAATTCGGGTCCCTCTGCGCTGGCTCCGGGGGTCGCTCTGGGGTCGCTGGACAGGCTGCACAGCTCCAATCCCCTGTGGGTCTCCCCAGCGAACTTTCCTGTGAGGCCGGGAGTTCCTCCCACCGCGGACTCCACCCCCACAGGCGCTCTCACTCAGCCCCGATGGGTTGCGCACTGCTTTCTTTCCCCGTTTCTCTGCACACGAATGCAGACCTGCCCAGTCCACCGGTCTCGGCCCTGCTGGGTCCGGATGAGCCGGGCGCAGACCGCGCTTCAGTCGGTCCCCATCTGGGTGTGCTGCAGCCCCGCAGGAACTGCCCCTCCAACCGCGGACCTCCCATCTGCTCACCTGCTCGCCGCGGGTCACTGAGCGTTCTCCCTCCGCCCTGCACCTTCTGGCTCACCAAACTAGATGAATGTATCTTCTTTACTTCCTTGGTTGTCGGACTTCCTCTCAATTCGATTTTCTGTCAGATCTGGCTGTTTTTGGATGTGTAGATTTCTGATTTTTTTCCTTGTTTGGTTGTGTGAGGTGGTACGGTGCATTCACCTATGCCACCATCTTAGGAAATAATCTGGTTTTATTTTCCCTTAGCCTGAAGAACATCCTTTAGCATTTCTGATATTACAAATGTAACAAAAATTATTTTAAATTTCATTTATCTGAAAATATCTTCATTTCATCTCATTTTGGAGGATATTGTCACTGAATATAGAAGTCAGTATAGACAGTATTTTTCTTAAAACTTTAAGATGTCATTCATTGTCACCTGGCCTCCATTATTTCTTGAGACATCAGTGAATATTCTTATATTTTTCAAATATTTTATGCTCCTCCTACTCTCCTCTGAGATCCCAGTCACGCAAACTATTAGATCACTTGATATTATCTCAGAGTTCACTGAGACTTGGGTTTCTCCCTCCAACTTCTTATCTCTGTTATTTATGTTAGATCCATCTTAAATTATGCTTACCCTCTCTCCTGCTGTATCTAATATATTGTTAAACTTATGTAGTACATTTTTTTTATCTCACATGTTATACTTTTCAATTCTAAGATTTGTACGGTTTTCATTTTCTGCTGAAAATTCTTTTAGTTCTTTGAATATTTTGTAACATCTGTCTTACAGTCCCTGTTTACTAACATCGACATCTAGACCGAAGATTTGTTCTTTGAAATCTATGTTTATTGGATGAGGTTTCCCCTTCATGACTGTTAGTCACATCTTACAGTTTTCTTTGTCCAAAATTTTTTTGTTGTATGCTGAAATTTTGCATGATTCAGTGTAGAAAACTTGGATTCTGTTTTAGTTCTCTGGAGAGCATTTCTTTTTGTTCCTGCAGTCTAATTTGTTGCCAGTTACCTTGAACTTGAGATTGTTTTGTTTTCTTAAGGTGACACTTTGTTAGGGAGAATGTGTGTCCGTTTTTCACCTAGTCTTAGGGAAAATGCTTCATTCTGGAACAGTCTTCTCCTTCTTTAAAAAAAAAAATCCATAGGGTATTTTATTTTGGCAAAGATAGGTTCTAAAAGTTATAAAATCAGATAGAATAAGGTAGGTCATGGCTCTTTCACTGCCTTGATTTAACGGTGTTATAAAGATACGTACTTAGAACACCACCAAATATCCCAACATTTATAGCAGACATAGGTGTTGTCAGAAAGATCTTTCTCTGATGTCAGCAAAGGGAAACCATCCACACTTTGCTCTCTAACTACTGACATGACGTAACTCGAACACATGGTGTGACTGTTTCTACTGCAGCAAGTTCTAGTTTTCTCAAGGCCCTTTCTCTGACTTTTCTGGAAATATCATATTTCCGACCTTCGAATTAAAATGTTTGCCTCATAAATATATATACCAGATTGGTATATTCACATATGTGCTTTCCATTTTCAGGCTAAGCAAAGACATGCATTTAGAGTTGTATTAATGTGATTAAGGCAAAAGACAATCCAACCTGATATCAAAAGAAATTGTGACCTTTTCGTGCAGTGTTTGATATAGAAAACATTGACTTTGAAATATCTTTTTTTAAATTCAAATATGATTCTGATCATTCATGGCCCAAGAACATTCAAATAATAAATCAAAAAGATGTAGATGTTAAAGATTGATCTTTAAACATTATAGCCAATGATGCCACACTTGCCTATTATCTCTCCTGTGTGAAACCACACCTTAGAGGCCACCAAACCATCCAGCACAGCTTCCTTAACTGTGAGCAACCAGCTTGAGCACTATTGACTATTTTTTTCAAGCTCTGAATAGCTGTCAGGTTCTCAGCAGGGGTTGGAAGAAGCACCTCAACCTTGGCATAGTGCCAAAATGTGGCCGGTCGAGGTTTCGAGTAAGTCACAGCAGCACTTACAGCACGGGGCCTTCTCTGCCAGGTTACGGACAAATTGGGCCATGGTTGCAGGATGGAAATTCTGTGGTCCTGCTGGCCAGCTGAATGTCACCCCTTGAAAGTGGAACACAGTCTTTTAAAGTATAGCATGAGTGTTTACCAAGTTCCTCTGACTTGGGAGGATTCCAAATCCAAACTCTTTCTCCCTGGCAGCAGATGACAGCTGAAATCTCTGCTCCAATTTTCTAGTCTTCCAGGTATTGCTTTTCCGCAGGGTCCTTGGAGTTGCCCTGCACATTCACAGTTCAGGGTCAGCTAAGGATTCAAGGGGAGTTTACATGCAAATTTGGTGACTCCCAATATTGTGGCTCTTTTTTTTTTTAACTGGCTTTTCTGCACCCCTCCCCGCCTACCCACCCCTCCCCCCCCCGCCCCGCTCCACCAGTTTTTAGCTTCTCTGGCTACTTCAAACTCTAACACATCAAGCCAATCCAGGATTTCTGTTTTAGTCCTAGCTGCTCCAGCCCATGCAGTTAGGGAGTGCCTTTGGGGACAATTAGTAAAAACATAGTTTTTGCATAGTGCAATCTCCTTCTTTCAAGGGCTGAGTCCCTTCAGCTTTATGCCTGCTTCAGGCCACTTTCTAGTGCTTTTCAATAATTTTTAAAATATTTTGTCCAGGGCTCATAATTTTTATCTACAGAAGTAGTGGTCTGCTACAATGTAGTCTCTCATCATTGAAACCACAGTTTCCCAGCAATCATGTTTCACCATTTCTGGTATAAGGCCTTCTGAGGTTATCTCCATACTTTAAATATTGTGCTTATGCTTACATTTCTGAATGTCTTAACTTTAGAATTAGCTCATGAATTTTTGCTGTTAGATGAAATTTAATTTGTTTGTCTTTCACTTCCTCTGGCTCACTCATACCAATATAGTTACATCACTGTTTTCAGTTATTTTCATTGTTAACTATGTAACTTTAAATAACCTTCTTAAATCTATATTTCTCGTTCATCAACTATAAACAGTATCTTGATGATCCATGTGGTCTAATGAGGATATTAGTACTCTTAACTTTTCCCTCATTAATTTTTTTGCCTTTCCACTTCAACTTCTGTGAGATATACCTTTATTTTTGCATTCCCAAGCATAATAGCATTTAATTTCTATCACATAAACACGATTATGGCTCTGTGACTTGCCTACGACTCGCGTCAACACTTAACGCAACAAATATTTATTGCAGACATACATGAGCTAGTCCCTGTCCTTGGTGCTGGGGAAACAGCAGGATATACAATAGTAAAGAAAAATCCCTGCCCTCATGGTGCACCATTTCCAGTGTGAGAGAGACAGAAAATAAATAAGATAAGGAAGTAATTCATTTAGCATGCTAGTTGTGCTTAGGAGGGAAATTAAGCTAGGAAGGGTATAAGAGTGTGCGTGTGTACATGTGTGCACACACACCTGTGTGTGATTTAGATAGAATGGTCAGAAAAGTTCTCTCTACAAAGGTGATATTTGAGTAATTCCTGAAGGAGTTAAAGGAATAAGCCATGTGGATATCTGGGGAAAAAAAGTTCTAGGCAGTAGGTACATGTACATTATAGAGAGTAAACACCGTTTGCTTTAGAGCTGAGACGAGACTGTTATTTCATTCCTTACCAATGACTCCAGTGACCCCACTCTGGTGTTTCTCACAGAGGAATGTTCAAAAGAATTTGTTCTACTCGACTAATTGCTCACAGTCACATCATGTTTGCTTCTACACACTATTTAGATCATACTCTTTTTGTTTGTTATTCCCTCACCCTCTTCTCTGGTCACCTTTCTTTATTCGTGATGAAAGAAGAAACATATTTCATTCATTATATTTCTAATACTTTCCAGGTTATTTTCTCCATTACTTAGAATTCACTCCATTTTTTTTTCAAGTCCATTGACTTCTGCTCAACTCTGCCCCGATTTCACAATATTTTCTTATGACTTTATGGTGCAGCAATTAGCTTTTCCTAGAGTTTCTAATTATAGTTTTGGGGGTCCTTGCATTCTGTGCATTTTTCATATTCTCAGTTAAGGTAAAGGCCGTCATATTCTCCTATGGAGTCCTTCCACATCTTCTCCTGGAGACCTCCCTTCCAAAGCCTGCTGCCTTGCTGCTCCAGACAGGGTGTCCTGCTGCACAGCTGGCATTCTGGCTCCTCCCTGCTCCCCCAGTTCCGTGTCTCTGTATCAGCTGGGCCCTTCTAATACAGGACTAACTCCTTAAGTGACTTTTTCAGAAAAGGTGCACAGAGGGAAACTTCCTGAGTGTTTGCAGGTCTGAAAACTGCTTTTCTTCTGTCCTCAAACTTGATCAATGATTTGGTTGAGTACAGAATTCCAGATATATATTTCTCCCAACAACCTGAAGATCTGCTGTCCCCAAACGCCTGACATTGCCGATGAGAAATCTAACATGAGTCTGATTATTTTTTTAAGCTAACTTATTTTCTCTTCCAGGGGTCTTTTCAAATCTTTTCCTACACTTGGTTTTCTGAAAATTTACAATGATGTGTTTAGATTGGGTTTTTTACATTTAGCTTGCTGAAGCTTTGAGGGAGCCTCTTACCTTAAAGACTGACATTATGCCCATATGCCCAGGGAAGAATGAATACCTTGCTGCTGGCTTTTTTACATCCAGAGTTCAGAAGGCAGATGGCAGACTATTCTGAACACAGACCCTTTAATTAACTCCTCTGTGTCCAACCCACTGCTCACTTGGTTGTCAGGCCTGACAATTCTGAGTCTAGAACCTCTCATGGCCAGTTTCCAGTCATAGCTCCAGGACTTCCACAAAGTTCACATTGCCACTCTCTCTGCCCCACGTCCCCAGCTAACTCACTTGTGTTCATCCTCTTCAACCAAACCTCTTGGAAATCTCTGGTTCACTAGTGATTCCTCTCTTATTCTCCTCACAGTATAGGAGTGAATCTTTTCTATCCTTGTGCCATCATATTCCTGGGGTTTCAGGAGGAAGAGTTTGTCAAATGCCTTCCATTTTCCTCCCCATCCCATTTGCTTTTCACCCTTTCCTACCCTTACATTTGGTCCAGCAGGCTGACCTCTAGAGACAAATTAACCACTGTCCTTATCCCTTGTCGTTTGCATCTGGTTGGATCCAGCCAATGAGGAGCCTTAGCCTTGATGAGAAGGCCGGAGGGAGGAAAGAGCAAAGCCGTGGTGTTCATTCCTTCAGCTGTCTCCCTGTGAGGTTGTCTTGGGCTGGCCGAGTTCCTCGCAAAAGGTCACAGCTTTTGCCAGGTTTCACATAGAGCTCTCCTTCCAGGTCACGGCAGCCTTGCTCCTGCAAGGTTGGGTGTGGCAAAGGACCCGGTCTTTCAGGCCCTGGGGAGCTGCCCATTTGTGGTTTCTGTACGCACTTTGTAAATAATCTCCTTGTAAATAATCTCCTTGGTTCACCCAAATTGAGTGGGACTATCTGGATGATGCAAAGAGAACAAAAAACATACCTGTCTGGTTCACTCTATTGGGCTAAGGAATCAAAGATAGTTTTTAAAGCACATAACTTTTCCATATTGAATATTTTTATTTTTATTTTTTTACAACCCAACTAAGACTTTTAGGCCCTAATCCTCGATTGTCAGCCAGGTTCACTGTTTGTTGTGGGATCCTGGAATTTCCCTATAGTTTCACAATATTTATTGGTGATAGGGGCCTTTAGAGAGCAAGGTTCCCAATATAAGATGCTGTAACAAGCACTGAATTGGGCTGGGTTATCCAGAAATACCCCCTAGTCTGTTTGTATCCTTGAAACTCTTTGGTTTACAATTTAGGCACCTGCCTCTGGGTGGCAGTGCCTTGTTATTGACCACTGACCAAGAGGAAGGGACTTCTCGGGATGAATAGTGACAAACCCAACTCTTGAATTATGTCTCTCTGCCACAAGGATCTCAGGAGTCATTTGTAGGCACACCTGCCTCTTCCTCCAGATCGACATCTCTGATGACATGGCCTGTGTCCTCCTTAAGTCTGTGTTGCCAAGAGCCAGCCCAGAGGCTTCCCATAGGAGGAGTGGAGTCACAAAACCACAGCCCCAGCTGACCATCTCTTCTATTCACCCCGTCCAGTTTTATCCATAAACAAATGACTAGGAGGCTCTGAAACCTCTATGGAGGGTATTCATCTTAGTCTATAGAACCCTGTGTACCTGTTTATAAGAAATAGTTTCTCTTTGTTTCCTTTAAATCAAAATAAATTGAATTCTGAATTTCCACATGGTCAAGTTAGGAAAGTTTGACCCCATCCATCCTGGAGAGTGGGAATGAAGTATCCTTCCCAGGTTCTCACAGGGATCAGAGGTGCTTCCTTGTGCCTGGACAATGGGGGCAGAGACCCGTATTCAGTCTCTCAGTCACCCCAGCGGTCTCATTTCCAAGCTCTCTTGAAGGTAAATAGCTTGCTGCTTCTATCATGAGCTTGGCCCCAGGAACGTGGCCAATCCTGGGAGACAAGTCCAGCTTTCAGCCCCTTGGGGTCCACTGAGTTGGTAGCTCCTAATGAGATTTAGCTTATGGCACCTACTGACTGAAGTCTCTCCCCACATGGGCAACTTGTGCTCTCTCTGTCTGTCCTGCTCCATCCCTGCAGGGTTAGCCTTACTCCTCTTGCTTCTTTTCCCTATTCATAATCTTCTCAATTAGCCCAGGTGTCCAGAAAACAAAATCTAGACAAGTTACTTGCCTGTAAGAAACATCTGGTTATTACCCTGGCCAGTGTGACTCAGTTGGTTGCAGCATCATACCATAACTGAAAGACTGAGAGTTTGGTTCCCGGTCAGGGCACATACTTAGGTTGCGGGTTCCATCCCTAGTCTGTGTGCATACAATCCCTGCCCTGGGAGTGTATGGGAGGCAACCAATCAATGCTTCTCTCTTGCATCGATATTTCTTTTTCTCCTTTTCTCTCTCTCTAAAAGCAATGAAAAAAAATGTTCTTGGGTGAGGATAAAAAAATAAAAACAAAACCAAACAAACAAAAAAAAACCCTCTGGTTATTTTTAAAGGCAAAGTGTAAGTTCATTTCTCAGTGGATTTCCTCACCACCTGACTAGGTGGGACTGGCGATTGGCCAGGATGCTCTCACCAGGTTGCTGTTTAATGTTCTGGACTTGCTCCTGCAGCTGGCATTGTGTTGGAATGTTTGCCACTTCCCCTCTGTAAGCTTGGACTCCTGCCTCAGCCTAGTTTTGATGAAATAAGTGGCAACTGAGGAGTTGTTAATAAGTGTTTATTAACACTTAATAGATATAGTACACATAAAGAAGTGCAGTTCAACCCACTTCGTTACCTGGTGCCTGATGTAAGTCACCACTTCATGCTACCATTTTTGTCCTCCTAGGCAGAGTGGGAAAAGGTCTTCCTCACCTTTGGGTTCTCTGCTCGAGGAGGGAAAAAGAAAACCTAGGGTTTTGTCTCAGGGGTGGATCCTGCCTCAGGGGTGGTCTGGGCCTGTCTCTTTGCAGGCTGATGTGAAGGCTGGGCCCCTGCCTCCTCCTGCAGAGGATTTCTCCAGGGCTCTCTGGAGTCGTCTTCCTAACAGACTTCGCACCGTGCATGTGCATTTCTCAATATCTTCCAGCTGTTCAAGGGCAAACCTGCTAACTTAGAGATGATGGTGGTTCTGATGTTCTGAATTAAAAAAAATATAGCCAAGGGCTCTTTCAACAACTTTTTTAGATAACATAACATGAAAATAGTATAATTCATTATAGAAAATTTGAAAACAGCACATGCGTATGTTCATATGCAAGCTCTATACATTCTGCCTGCGTGGCATATTTACTTGTGTGTCTAATAGGCATTGGCCAACCCACCCTCAAACCTGCACCTTCTCCAGGCTTGCCCAGCTCGGGACTCTCTCCTTCCAGCTGCTCTTTCAGGAGTCCACACATCCTGGAATTCACTCTTTCTTGTCCACACATCTAATCCATTAGGAAATTCTGCTGATTCTTCCTTCAAGACCCACCCAAATCCGGGTACTTTTTAACAGCGCTCCGCCATGTTCCTGTTCCAAACCGCAGCTCTCAGCTGGATCCCACAGACCCTCAGCGCTGTCTCCTTTCCTGTCTGGACCCCTGCAGTCTGTTCTCTGAAAGCAGCCAGGGATGTCTGTTTCTGGCACCAGGGAGACGCAGGGCTCCATTTACTCTCCCACCACAACTAGAGAACCAGTCAAAATTCATAGAACGACGTTTTAATGTACATTACTCATCCTAAACTTGTGGATATGCATGAATCTGATTATGATCTTGCTATTCTCTTTCACTGGACTGCGTAATCTGCCACCAGTAAATACTTTAATTATTAAAAACATATGATACATATTAATATCTGGAATGGTAAGTCTATCACCCCTTTACAAAATAGACTTGGCTGAATTCTGCAAGGGTTTCCCAGGTGAATTCCATATGAATTTTACTGGAATTGTTTTTATATTTGTAGATTTATTTGAGGATTAATGGATTTCTTCCCATCCAGTTGTTCAAGAATACAGAAAATACCATACAGGAGGGGAGGGGAGAGGATGCAGACAACTGTAATTGAACAACAATAAAGTAAAAAAAGAAAGAAAATACCATATAGTCTTGATTATTGTAACTATATAATAAGTCTTAAAATTGGATAGACAGAGTCCTCTAATTTTATTCTTTTTTAAAAATTGTTTTAGCTAATTTAGTTCCTTTACCTTTCCATGTAAACTTTAGAGTAAACGTGTCTATGTCTACAAGATTTAGCCCTCAGTGAAGTTGTGTGGTTTTCCCATATCAACTCCTGCACATTTGCTGTTGAGTATATTCCTAGATATTTTATTTTGTTTATTGTTAGTGTGAATTGGATTATTTTGCCATCATATAGTAATTAAATATTGTTTTTTCTTTCTTCATTTATTTTATAACTGGCCATGTTGCTATCAGTTCTAACTGTTCTTTTTTAGTTGATACTGATTTCTTTTGAGACTTCTTTGACCTGAGGAATATTTAGATGTTTGTGGTTTAGTTCCAAGTGTTTGGAGATTTTCCTATTACTGATTCCTGGTTTGATCCCATTGTTGTCAGAGAAACTCCCTGTATTATTTCAATTTGTTTTGGTTTGTTAAAGTTTGTTTCATAGTCCCAGATATGGTCAATCTTGGTATGAATTTCATGGACACTTGAAAAGAATATGTATCTTGCTGTTGGGTAGAATATTCTATAAATGTTGATCAGATTCTGTTGGCTCACGACATTGTTGCCTACATCTTGATTTTCTGTCTAGTTTTTCTATCAATTTTTGAGAGGGAGATGTTGAAGTCTCCAATTATAATTGTAAATTTGTCTATTTTCCTTCCACTTCTATCAGTTTTTGCCTTACATATTTTGTAGCTCTTGTTTGGTGCATATATAATCAGGATTGCTATGTCTTTTAGGTGGATTGACCCTTTTATCATTATGTAATGAGCCTTTCTGTCTCTGGCAATTTTCTTTGCTCTGAAGTCTACTTTATCTGATATTAGTATATCTACTCCTGTTTTCTTTTCAGTAATGTTTGCATGTATAGCCTTTCCCATCCTTTTATTCTCAGCCTACCTATATTATTGCTATAGGTTGAATGTTTGTGTCCCCTCAAAATTCATGTGTTATAACCTAATTTCCAACATGTTGGTCTGTGGAGGTGGGGCCTTCAGGAGGTGATGAAGTCATGAGGACTCTGCATCATGAATGAAATTAGTTCCCTTGTAAAAGATGTCCCAGAGAGAGCCCTTGGCCATTCTGCCAAATGAAGACAGTGTGAAAAGATGACCGCCCATGAACCAAAAAGTAGACTCTCATCAGACACCAAATCTGTGGTCTCTTGATTTTGGGTTCTCCAGCCTCCAGAACTATAAGAAATAGATATTTGTTGTTTATAGCCACCTGATCTATGGTATTTTGTTATAGAAGCCCAAATAGACTAAGACAATCATTATATTTGAATTAAGGTTCTTATAGATGGTATATTTATTGGGTCATGTTTTCCAATTCGCTTTGCCAACCTCTGTCTTAATTGGTGAATTTAGGCCATTCTGTTTTATTTTCCTGCCTCCCTATGAATTTTTTTTAGTATTCCATTTTAATTTATCTGTATTTTTTTCACTGTGTTCCTTTGTATAGCTTTCCTAGTGGTTGCTCTAGGTATTACATTATTTAGACAGAACTTACCACAATCTACTGTCACTCAAGTGAAGTGCAGAAACCTTACTTCGCTTTATGTCCCCTACCCTCCTCCCCCATTTATAATTGTGTTAAGTATTTTCTGTACATATATTTAGAACCACATTATACATTTTTATAATTTCCTTAACTGGTCCAACAGAATTTAGAAAACACAAGAGGTAAAGGCAAATGTAAATCGTATTTAATTGTATTTTTATTCTTTCTTTTTTTTATCCTCACCCAAGGACATTTTTTCACTGCTTTTAGAGCAAGAGGAAGGGAGAGAGAGAAACATCAACATGAGAGAGAAGCATCAATCAGTTACTTCTTGTATGCACTCGAACCAGGGATCGGCACCTGGACTGGGGATTATACATGTCCAGACCAGGAGCTGTGTGCACCTGTACCCAGACCAGGGATCAAACTCACAACCTAGGCATGTGCCCTGACCAGGAATCAAACCTGCAACCCTTCAGTTATGGGATGATGCTTCAACCAACTGAAATAAGAAGTCTGCCATTATTCAAATTGCTTTTCACTTAATTGAAAAACATTTTTTTCATTGCTTTGGAGATACATTTTTTGTCTTTATCTTTAAGAAGTTTGATATGATGTCACTTGATGTGGATTTATTTGGGTTTATTCTATTTGGAATTTTCTAAGCTTCTTCAATCTATAGATTTATGTCTTCCCGAAGTTTGGGGAATTTTTAACTGTTATATCTTGAATACTTTTTGGCCCTACTCTCATTTTCATCTTCCGCTGAAATTCTGATGGCATGAGTGTTAAATCTTTTGTTATAGTCCTAGGCTCTATTCATTTTTTATAAAAGTCTGTTTTCTCTCTGTTGTCAGCTTAGATCATTTCTATTGTTCTAACTTCAAGTATACTGATTCTTTCTTCTGCCCTTCCTCCACTACCTCCTCCATGTTGAGCCTGTTTCAGTTATTGTATTTTTAGTTTTGAAATTTCCACTTGCTTCTTCTTTATATCTTCTATTATTTGCTGAAATTTTTCTATTTTTTCATTTGTTTCGAGTTTTTCATAATTGCTTGCTAAAACATTTTATGATGACTGTTTTGAAATCTTTTCCAGATAATTCTAGGATCTTTGTTGTCTTGCTGTTGGCATCTATTGGTTGTCTTTTTTTCTTTCAAGTTGAGATTTTTCTTGGTTCTTGGTATGATTAGTGATTTTTTTTATTGAAACTTGGAAATTTGAGTATTATGAGAATCTGGATCTTATTTAAAACTTCTGTTTTAGCTAATTTCTTGTGACACTGCTCCAGCAACAGAAGGAGATGTTGTCTCATTACTGCCAGGCGGTAGTGGAAGTCCGGATTCAGACTTGGCCTCTATGGACAGGTGGGAGGAGAGAGCTCCTCATTATCACTGGTTGGGGGTGGGCACTCTGGCTCCCTCCAGGCCTCTGCTGACACAGTCCCATCTGGGAGTGTAAGAGTGTCTCATCATTACTCTCCGCAGGGTGAGGGGTGGGGTAGCTGCCTTACCCCCGGGGCAGTGGTGAAAGTCCTGGTGCTTTAGGTCTCTAACATCATCCCTGTGAAGAGAGTGAAGAGTGCCTGGTTACTGCAGGATGCGGGTGGAAACCGTAGCCCCCTACTCAGCCTTCTGTGGCACCGCCCTGATGGGAATTTGTGGCACCTCATTACAGCTCTGAGGGAAGAAATCTAGGTTCCCCCTCAACCTCTGATGGTAGGTGAGGCCACAGGTTTTTTTTCTATAACATTTGGCCGGAGTAGAACAGTTACTGTCTAAGAATTTTATGTCTTCTGTCTTGTTAGTCTCTTTACTGGTCCTTTGGCTAGGAAGAGAAGAGCTTTGTTGGAGCCTTTTTTGTTTGTTTGTTTGTTGTTTATAGGTTGCACTTTCTTTAGCTACAAATCTTGACCATTTAAGGCGAAAAGAAAGCACAAAGAAATCACTACCGCATTGTTCCTTGGGGATGACATGGTAGTCATCCCCAGGGTCTCTAGCCAGTCTACATTTTCTCTCCACTTTTCAGAGTCTTCTTGTGTTCAAGGGTTTTTAGTTGTTACTTAGCGGGAAGAATAGAGGAAAGTACTATTCTATTTTCCCAGAACTTTGTATAGCATTTTATTTCATCTTCTTCTCCCCCTCTCCCCAACTTAATGCACTGGTTAGTATTTCTGGGACAGAATTAGATAATAACGGGAAAAACATCTAGCATTTTCTCATCCTTCATTCACTGGGAATGCCTCTAACAAGACCCCATGAATTATGATGCTTAGTGTTGGACATTAGTTTGAGACATGAAATTCAGTCAGTATGCTTATATTCAGTTGAACAGATATTTAGTAGTACCCACCACGTGTAAGCCACTGGCCTAAAGCTGAGAGTATAGCTAGCTGGGAATAAAGAGGTCATAACTGTTTTCTTTTATATTAAAAATGATATATTTCTTTACTACAAACCCCACTATGTCTCCTGTTACTTAGTCCCTCTGGCTTGCTCTGGGCTGGGGAAGGGAGGCCGGAATAATATGGTTCACAGAAAAAAGGCCCCTAAGGCATAGCTATGGGCTCACTTTTTGTCAGGACTTTTAGTGTCAAGTGTAAACAAGGACAAGCTAGCTGAGTAAACAGAGAGAATTACATCCATTGTAGGACTGAGGCCATTCCACCTGAGTCCAGAGGTAGGTCCTGTAGCTGAGTCTCAGGCCTCAGGATCCAGGATCCGTCAGGACCCTTTGTACCTGTGCTCTCTCCCTCTTCCCAGGTCCTTCGTCGGGGCTTCTCTTCGGGAGTCAGCTTCACTCCTCTTCTAGTGCCTCAGGGGCCATGATAGACACGCTGCTGTTTCCAGCATTATGTTCTGTCATTCAAGGAAACCCTCTGGGCTGAACTAGCTCCTCATTCTCAGCATCAGATTGGCTCATCTGGACACATGTCAGCTCCTGGCCCAGCCAGTTAAGGCCAGAGAGCCTGGTCCTGTGGTATAAACATGGCTGTTAGGAGTTCACTTTTATCTTAGAAGTGGGTGACACCCCAAAAGATGGAGTGGGTTTTCTCCTTATGCTTATGATTATGCAGTAATAATGTAAAGCTACAGCGACCACAGAAGGAATCATTTTAGACATGCAACAATATAGCTACACAGAATAAGTATCCTTCCATATTGGATCCCCAAATTCCGGCTTCTGTAAATTGCTGTGAGAATGTTTGCTTGGCCTGAGGTTGTGTCTTTTCCCGGTCTGGGCAGTGTGACTTTATCACCAGTGGGTCCTCTCCCTTGCCATGGGTCATATTGTAGCTTATAGCAGACTCTGGGTCTCTGATTTGTGTTCAGCTTCACTTCTGCCTGGGCTTATAGAGAAACCCAATACAGAAATTCTTTTCAGTATAAGTATTTTCAAGAGAGGAGAGCATATTTCCTAGACAGTGATATTAAGCCATGAATTCCGTTCTTACAGCGTGAGTCAAATCTTCACCCAAATCTTTTTCTTTACTGACTCTCTTACTTGTGTTGGAGCAGTGAAGAAGTGTCTGGTGTGGTCGAGAACATTAGGGGCTTGGTTCGGCATCATCTTCAATTTTCTTATACAAACATACACTTAATCCCTAAGGGCTGCAACTTGCGGTCGTTTCTACCCTTTTTTTCACAGGTAGCAGCAGTCACCGCTGCTTTCCCTTTTCCTTAGACAGTGTTACAGTTTATTTCACCGTTCTAGTCAAGTACCCTTTCTCCAGGCCGTACTTCCAGCAAGTAGATGTTCTAAGCAACTTCCTTCCTCTACTTACCACCCTGGTCCTACCAGGACCAGTCCCTGGTCCTACCTCACCTAGAAAGCAGTACACCGACGTCAGTTTCCAGGGCTCACACCTTAGACAGCCCCAGCAGGAATTTAGGGCAGCTCAGTGACAAAGGATATCATGTGACCTCTGATGAAATCCCCACTCAGGTCAATGAGAATGGCTTATCCAGCTAGCCATGTTGTTGGTTTTGTATTCCCCAAATCTCCCCAGAAATCAAAACCAATCAGATTGCCAGGAGACATGTGCAAATTACATATCAAACGCCATCCGGAAACGCATACCAAACGCTGTTGTTGACAACTTTCACGTACATGGTTCAAGCTGGAAGATTTCCATAAACCCAGGTGCCATTCATTTACATTTCTTTGATTCCGAAGCACCACTCAGTTTAGAATGCATTGTGCCTATAATAACAAAAAAGCACTGGCAAGTTTCTTTTGACATCTTGATCCCAGAAACATTAAAATATGAGAGAAATGTATCTTAAAATTGGAGCATTACATTAGTATCTCACAGGAACTGAAAAATCAGATCACAAAGAAGGCTCAGCTGGAGTCCAGTGGTGTGTAAAAACGGAAGTGACTGAACCTTATAAAACTGCGATCCTTCAGCATCTTGTGGCAATTCCATTGCAATTTGAGTGCAAGTAATTAAAACACTGAATGTGTTACAATTCTATGGCTAAATTTCTGATTTAGCATTCTGTAGGGAGTAAACATCCCTACAGAACCATAGGATTTAAACTTCCAGGGGGAGAAACGTAACCTAATTAATATATTAAAATTTTCCTCTCTTTCAGGGAGGAAAGTCAATGAATAAAATTCCTAAATTGATGACTGATCTTATTCAATTGTAATTATATAAAACATCCCAGTGCCATTAGACGAAATTCCCTCATTCTAGTATGGTGTCCCTATATGCTGGGGTCTGATCGGCAGATAAAGGATGCACTCGTTCCCTACCCAAGCTCAAAACCAACCAAGGAGAGGAGTGATGGATGGAAATTGAATACCACCTTCTCTACAGTGACAATATTAATACATTGAAAAGAGTGGCCAGACATCTAGACTAAGTGGCTTTTTTGACTCCCTGCAACCAGTTTAAACCTTGGAACTGTCCATCTGAGGGCAAGTTTGGGTGTACAAAGCAGACTCACTTAACCAAGATTTCTGCCATGAACTAGTTCAGAGGGAAGAGGGCATTTCAACTCATGAATTTAAATAGAATAACCTCATCCAGTCAAGAAATATGGACCAGTGGCTATCACTCATCACTGCAGTCCACTACCAGCTGAGGTGAGTAGTAAAGGGTGGGGTGAGAGGCCAGGAGTATTTAGGGGGACCCTCCTTATGGAAACCAGATAAACAGGGCATGCAAGTTTCCTGTAGGGGAAATGACATCAGTTAGGCTCCCTCACCCAGATGTCTGGACAACTGAGACATGCAGTGTTCCCATAACCTTGAGAATGGGCCCGCATGCGCAGAATCACGCTTTGTTATACAATATCTTGGCACCCTGCCAGTTTTGTGTACATTTAACATATAAGGGATTGGGACTCCCTGCCGGAGTGACACACGGCTTGCAGCATGCATGGATTGCCCCACCCTTGCATAAAGGCATGTCAGATATCCCAGCAGCTCTGTGAATTTTCTTCCATCTGCCCAAATTCCATGTGAACCTGTCCAGCCTTGAAAGGTTGCAACACATTTCCTAAAGGATATTTTTATTCATTCACTTAATGTGGTAGTCAGCCTCCAAGATGGTCTCCAATGATCCCCACCTCGCAGTACTCCTACCCTGGTGCAGTCTCCTTCCATTTTGTACCATATTGGTCTCTGTGACCAATAAAATTGGTGGAAGTGAAGCTGTGTTACTTGTAATATTAGGTCATAAAAGACACTGTTAGACACTCGTGCTTTCTCCCTTGCTCACTCTGAGGGAAGCCAGTTGCCATGTCATGAGCAGTCCTAAGGAGAGCATTCTGCAGAGAGGAACTGAACCCTCCAGCCAATAGGCAATGAGATACTGACACCCAACAACAACAAGCAAGTTAGCGACCTTGGAAGTGGATTCTCCAGTCCCAGCTGAGCCGTGATGACAGAAACTGATACTCCATTTGCAACACAAACGCAGTCAAGTTTAATTGCTACAGGCTCCAGAGTGACAGCATGAAGTGTGGGCCTTGCCAGGAGTAGGGAGCCCAGTGTCTCTGTGCTTGTTAGGATGCCCCTCTGGGGAATAGTTTTCTTACTCTTGCCTTCATGGGACATGTGTTCCCTGAAAAACCTAGGGTGGCGTGAGGTGTTGACTGGATGTGGGCTGCCACTTGTGATGCAGAATTCCATTTTTAAGCAACCCCCATCTAAAAATAGTCTTGGCAACTGGCCAGGGTCAAAATGGCAGATGTCTCAAGGAGATTGGTAGAGTGAAAAGCTGTGATTCGGTATCATTTAGCTTGGAACACACCACTTGATCATGCTCACTTCTTAGATGTTGAGGTTTCTTTCTTTGCTCTTGGTTTTTAGTGAATAGCAATATAGAAACCATAAATTTTAATATACAAAATTTTAAATGCCATCAAATCTATGGAGATTTTGGGGGGCATTAAAGTGGCCTCCAGATAAATGTGTTAGCATAATAAATGAATGGTATTCCATGTACCCTTAATTAATTTGACCCTTCAACTGTATAGCATGAAAACATGCTAATCCATACTAAATCACCAAATTAAGAAATTTTACCTTCATCAAACTGAAGTACTGTAAATTAAGATTTTTTTCCAGCCACTGAATTGCAATTAAGAATTTTCTAAGGTTGAAGAAATGAAAATCTTTATAGTGTCAACAATAAAAGTAAAAAAAAAAAAAGAAACTAAAATCTCTAAACAGACAATTATATCAGGTTTGATTATCCATATTTTTGCTATGAATACATTTATTTATGAATAAATAGATTGTATCAATTAACAGCATAACAGCTGGAACAATAACAGTGAAAATTAATGTCCTTGCATATTTTGACTTCTCAGTTGGAATTTTAGTGTGTCTTAGGTTTATATTTCAAATTGGACTTTTCTGGTTATCATGGATGATGAAAATGTAGTTGGCAGACAGTTCTGTGAGAGAGGAGAAAAAGTAAGGGCAGTTCTCTATAGCTAGTACTAGTAAAGATGACTGCTGTTGACTAGATTATTTTCAGGTCAACTCTAGCACAAATCTGTCACCATGTTTAGAACAAATGGCCAAATCTCCTCCTACTTCCCCAGTTCTACCCCCTTCTCCAATAGAAATTTCTCCTTTGTTTGCTCGGCTCACTGAGACCTGACCGGTCTTGTGTTGTTTTTCTAAGAAGCCAGTGATGGACATCCAGTGTGGCTCAGAATTTTGTCAGGAAGATGCAAACCTGTAAAGACAATGCTTCTTCACTTTGGCTGCCTGAGATTTCCTACAAAAAATGTTTAAAACTTGTGAGAAATGTTAAGACTTTGAACTTTTTGAAAATTAATATCAGATTAAAGTTATCTAAATCTTTTCTAAGTTCAAATCTTATGAAATATTCTGGCTCAAATCCCTCATTCTTTATGAAATCTTTTGAGTCCATTCTAATGTTGAGTAACCTCGGAACCATAGCTGTGATGGTTGGTTTGTTCTTTCACTTGCTGAATACCTATTATGGGCTATCACCTATCCTAGAAAAATAAATCCTGTGGCTTTTGTAGGGACTGAGCTAGCAAACAGGTAGTTTACAGTGCAGTGAGTGTAAAACACTGTAGCATTTGTGCACAGACCATGAGAGCTCATACGTAGGCTGAGTTGTGGGCAACTACCCAGAAAAGCTTTGCCTGAGCTGAGAGAAGAGGTTACACAGAAAAGACAGGGAGGCGTGACAATGCTGTTCAGGTAGTACTGCTAGAGATGTGAGCAGAGGCCAGGCCAGACGTCTTTGGATACCAAGCTGGCGAGTTCCCAGGTGACTGTGAGAGCCATGGGAAGCCATTGAAGATTTTAAGGGCTAAAGCAAAATGATCTGGTTAGTATTTCAGAAACTTCACTCTAGAGAATGTCCATTATTGGCTTTGCAATGGATGAGATATCCTGGCTATAATTCCCATTAAAAACAACTAGAAATGCCATATAAATCAATTATTAAATACATTATTAAATGAATCAATGAGGAGAACAAGAAATTAAGAAGCACTCAAACCAAACACCAAGTAAATAGAGGAACTCAGAGAAGGAAGCATGGATACTTCCTATTTACTTTGAGACCTCTTTCTAAATAAGATGAACTTGAAGTTTGATTTTTATTTCCTTTTTGGCTGTGGAGTACAGGACACAGCTTGGGGCCCATCTAAAATAAGGAGTTTAATGGGAGACCTCCATCACAAAATTGAGATGCCAGAGATTGTATGCTTAAAGCAAGGACAAATTAGAAATAAACCCAACTGGCTATTGTCAGGGTATTTCATAGAAAATTACCAATCTTGAATTATAATTGTAAAATAAGATGGAAAGCAATCTCTCCTGAATGTTTGTAACCATAAACAAGTCCTCATACAAGTTTGCACCAAAAATTCCCACTATGTAGATGGTTTGAAAAAAAAAATCTCAGTCTGAAGTTTTAGTATAAAATGTTCCCATTCTGGCAGTATCCCAGAGCAATAGACATTGATAAGTGAAAATCCTCTCTCTGGAGGAACCCACTCTCCTTATGAGCTCAAAGAATTGACCTAGGTGGTTTAAAAAAATATGATCACACGGTAAGATTAAACAAGCAATAATATACACAAAATATATGAAAAAAGAAGGCAACATAAGAAACAGCTAGCAGAAACAATACATGGATTAATCAGACAAGCATATTTTATAGAATAATGTAAATTTATATTAAATACATGACACTGACATCATAAAGGTCTTGATGGGAGAAATGGGAATATACTATTCTAAGATTCTAATATATGAAGTGGTACAATATCATTTGAAGACATATTGCAATAAGTTAAATATGTATTGTGAACTCTATAGCAAACTCTAAAATAACAAAAGAGTTATTCTAATAAGCCAACAAGAGATTAAATGAAATCATCAAAACAATTAATTCAAAAGGAGACAGAAAAATCTGGTTGAATGGAAGTCCCAGAACTAGGAAATTAAGGAAGAAGCCATATCAAGACTGGTAGGAGAGGTGGAGACATGGAATGGGCTGGTCCTACACCTACATGTGGTGGATAAAAATTTGGAGGGATATCTTGGCTATAGAGGTCCCCCTTGGGGAGTGAGGGGTCCTAGCCCCGCCACCAGGCCCCCCAGCCCATAACTTCTGGATGTAAAAACCAGTGGGAATTGAGGCTAAGGGAGACAGAGGTCTTCTGGAGTCCCAGATATTTCCTCTTAAAGGGGCTTACTCTGACTCACTCCCTCTGAACTCTAGCACTGGGGCAGGAGCTTAAAGTCACCAGAGACATATGTTGAAGAACTGAATTTTCCAGCATAGGGCAAGAGCTGGGGGGCAGCTTCCTCCCAGAAAGAAGTACTGGTAGAAGCCATTGTTCCTTTCATAAGCAGTCCCCCAACAAAGCTGGCAGGGGGACACCATATCTGAGATTCCATTAACCTGGCTTTATTGTTTGCCCTGCTCTGATGATTCCCTGAGACCCCACCCTACCTAACATTCAGGCTCACCCAAACTGTTTCCAGTGGCTTTTCCATATGAATGGATTGTCTTGGCTCATGCTTCGGAATTTATTGAAATCTCTCAAACAAGCATTATCTGGCTTCTGTGTACCTTATACTTCTCACTAAGTGGACTCGGGCTCAACATTAGCAGCAGCTGGTCTTGGTTTGCAGTTTGGCCTTGCTGGACACCTGAAAGCACTGCACAAGTAGTAGCCATCCACAGACGGTTTTATAGGTCATGTCATGTAGAACACAAGTGGTGGCTGACCTTGGCCTGCATCACCTGGGAAGCCTCAGAACAAGTGCATTCAGTGGGCAGCTTCAGACAATATTGAAGCGTCACCACCCAACCACCTCCACAAGTGACACTCAAGGGGTAGACTCAGCAGGCACCAGAGCCCCAGTGAAGTAAGTCCTGCTCTGTGGGGTGGGCCCATGACAGCTGATCCTCCATGGTAGTCAGAGATCAGTGGTCAGTTGAAACAGCCAGTCCTTGTAACTAATTTACCTGGGGGCAAATCTCTCCCATTGGCATGCAAACAGCAATCAAGTCTTGACTACAACAAGAGGATGTACATAGTCCAAATGCTGAGTGCACCTTGAATGCCCAGCTTGGATAGTAGGGGAGGCTGTGCAACTGAACTGTGCAGAACACTTACTACATTAGGCCACTCCACTAAGCCTGGGCAATGTAGCAGCTCTACCTAACACATGGAAACAAATACAGGAAGGCTGCCAAAATGAAGAGACAAAGAAACATGTACCAAATGAAATAAAAGAGCAACACTTCACAAAAAGAAATAAAAACAGAGACAAGCAATCTACTCAAGCAATGCAGCATTCAAAACACTGATTATAAGGATGCTCAGTAAATTTAGTGAGAACCTCAATTGCATAAAAAAGGACCAGTCGTAAATGAAGGACACACTAACTGAAATGAAGAATAATTTACAGGGAAGCAATGGGAGGGTAGATGATGCAAAGAATCAAATCAGCAATTTGGAATATAAGGAAACAAAAACACACAATCAGAACAGCAAAAATAAAAAAGAATGAAAAGAAAGAGGATATTGTAAGGAGCATCTGGGACAATCTCAAGTGTACCAACATTCACATTACAAGGATGCTGAAATGAGAAAATACAGGGCAAGAAATTGAAAACCTATTGAGACTTCCAGAGAAGGTGGTGGCATAGGTAACCATGGCTCACCTCCTTGCACAACCACATCAATGTTACAACTAAACTATAGAACAACCATCATTCAGAACCATCAGTAATCAAGGTGATGGAAGTTCTACAACTACAGAATTAAGAAACCACATGGAGACTGGTAGGGGGATGGGGATGTGGAACAGGCTGGTTCCATAGCCATATGTGACAGATAAAAATCAGGAGGGATATTTCAGGAATGAAGGGTCCCAGCACCATACCAGGCCCAACAGCCCAGGGTTCCAGTGCCATAAAGAGAACTCTTGATATCTTTTGGCTGTAAAAAACAGTGGGGATTGTGGCTGCGGAAGACAGAAACTGCTAGACTCCCTGGCGGTTCATCTTAAAGGGCACAGACTTGCTCAGACTCACTCCCTCTGAGCCCCAGCATGGGAGCAGCAGATTGAAAGACACCAGAGACAAACAGGGAGGAACTGAATTGTCTGGCATCAGAGCAAGAGCTGGGGGGCAGCTTTTCCCAGACAGAAGTGGTGGGAGAGGCCAATGTTCTTTTTCTGAGCCTACCCCTCACAGAGCCACAGAGCTGGCAGGCAAGCAACATATCTGAGACTCCATCAACCTAGTTCACACTGTTTGCTCCACCCTGCTGATTCCCTGAGGCCCTGCCCCAACCAACTTTTGGGTCCACCCAAGATGTTTCCAGTGGTTTTTCCGTATGAATGACTTGTCTTGGTCCATGCTTCAGATTTTCCTAAATTCTCTCAAACAAGCAGCATCGGGCATGAGTGAGCCCTGTACCTCTTGCTAAGTTGCCGTAGACCTGGCACTAGCAGCAGCCAGGCTTGGTTCACAGCTTGGCCTCTCCTGGGCAATTCCAAGCCCAGCACAAGTAGCAGCCATCTGCAGATCACTTTGTAGCTTATGCTGTGAGACTCCATACAGAAAACAGGCAGTGGGTGACCTTAGATGTGCCAATAGCAATCAAGGCTCAACTATAACAGGAGGGTGTACATAGCCCACACAGTGGGTGTACCCTGAGTACCCAGTGTGGGTAGTGGAGAAAGCTGTGCCACTGGACTCTATAGGACACCTACTACATTAGGCCACGCTACTGAGCCTGGGAGATGGAGCAGCTCTACTTAATACATAGAAACAAACACAGGAGGCTGACAAAATAAGGAGACAAAGAAACATGTATCAAATGAAAGAACAGAACAAAACTCCAAGAAAAGAACTAAATAAAATGGAGACAAGCAACTTACCTAGATACAGAGTTCAAAACACTGGTTTTAGGGATACTCAAGGAACTTAGTGAGAACCTCAACATCATAAAAAAAGATCTAGTTATAAATGAAGGATACACTAATTGAAAGAAAGAATAATTTACAGGGAATCAAAAGTAGAGTGGATGAAGCTGAGGAACAAATCAGTGATTTGGAATGTAAGGAAGCAAAAAACAACTAGTCAGGACAGCAAAAAGAATCGAAAAAATATGAATAGTATAAGAAGGCTCTGAAACAACTTCCAGTGTACCAATATTTGCATCATAGAGGTGCCAGAAAGAGAAGAGAGATAGAGAAAGAGAGAGATTGTAAACCTATTTGAAAAAATAATGACAGAAAACTTCCCTAACTTGGTGAAGAAAATAGACATTCAAGTCCAGGCAGTGCAGAGTCCCAAACAAGATGAACCCAAAGAGGCTCACACGAAGGCACATCATAATCAAAATGCCAAAGGTTAAAGACAAAGAGAGAATCTTAAAAGCAGCAAGATAAAAGTAGTTACCTACAACAGAGCTCCCATAGGACTCTCAGCTGATTTCTCAACAGAAGTTTGCAGGCCAGCAAGGATTGGCAAGAAATATTCAAAGTGATGAAAAGCAAGGACCTACAATCAAGATTACTCTACCCCACAAAATATTCCTTTAGAATCGAAGGACAGATAAAGAGCTGCCCAGACAAGAAAAAGCTAAAGGTGTTCATCACCACCAAACCAGTGTTAAAGGGTCTTCTTAAAAAAAAAGGAAGAAGAAAAAAAAAAAAAGGAAGAAAGTTAAAAAATAAGAACAATAAAATGGCAATAATACATTTTGATAATAAAAACAATTTTGATAATAAATAAAAACAGTTGACTCTAAAAACCAAAATAAATGAACAAGCAGAACAGAAAGAGACTCAAGGATATAGGGAACAGACCCTTCATTCCTGAAGTATCCCTCCTGATTTTTATCTGTCACATGTGGGTGTGGAACCAGTCTGTTCCACGTCCCCATCCCCCTACCAGTCTCCATGTGGTTTCTTCTTTAATTCTGTAGTTGTAGAACTTCCATCAACTTGATTTCTGATGGTTCTGAATGGTGGTTGTTTTATAGCTTAGTTGTAATATTGATGTGGTTTGCAGATAGGAGAGGATTTGCGGGGCTGGGTGAAAAGAGCGAAGGGATTAAGAAGTACTAAGTGTTACAGAATAGTCATAGGGAGGTAAAGTACAGCACAGGAAATATAGTCAACAATATCCTAATTTTGCATAGTGTCAGAGGGGTGCGAGATTTATTTTGATGATCACTTAGTAAGCTATGTGATGTGTAATCACTAGGGTTTACACTTGAAACTCATAATAATGTATGTTGGTGGAAAGGTGGCGGCTGAGTAGGTGAGAGCTGAGCCCACTTGCTCATGCCCCCAGTACAGATTCTCAACCAATCTTCTGACAAGTGATTGTGTAACAGGGTGCAGCCAGGAGAAGGGCCCCCTAGAGGGAGATAATTGGCCCCACACTAAAGGCCACACCTGACCTGAATGCTGGCCGCTGCGGCCAGTTGTGGGAGGAGCCAGAAATGAGACTCTGGGATTTAAATCCAGGCGGAACGCTGCTCGAGCGGTCCTCCGGGGGTCTCCGGCTCTCCTCTCTGGGCGCTTCCCGCTCCACACTGCTTGAGAGCTCTTTTGGGCTTTTCAGGCTTGTACCGCAGGGCTCTGGGGTTCTCTGGGAGCTGCTTGGGTCTGTCTCCGGCTCTCCTCTCGGGGCGCTCTCACCGCACGGCTTCTTCTCGGGCGCTTCTCGGGGCCACACTGCTTGAGAGCCTGGCTCCGGCTCTCTCTGCGGCTCTCTTCGGGCTCTAGCTCTTCGAGTCTGTCTCCAGCTTTCTTGGGTCCTTTTCGGGCTACCACACTGCTTGAGAGGTCTCTTCAGGTCTCTCTCGGTCTCTCTCTCTCTCTTTGGGACCACACGGCTTGAGCGTCTCTACCACGCGGCTTGGGACCACGCGGCTTGGGTAAGAGTCAGGGCCACGTGGATGGTTCTGGGAGCCTGTGTAAAATACAGTACCCCAGACTGGGCAGTGGGAGAGGGAAGGACTGTGTGTGTGTAAATAAACAATTCCTTTTTAATTCTTTTCCTTTTGAATCTTTCCTTCGGCGGCAGGCAAAATGAACCTGGTAAGGAGGAGAAACCCCCGGGTACAGAAAAAGGGGGGTCTTTCATCCAGCCTACCCCATTTGTTCTGTAACAGTTTTTTGGCGAGCCAGCCAGGAGTATATTTGCTCTGTAACAACTGGAATAATTAACAGAATCTTAGCTGATATGAATTTTTGAAGCCAAGGAATGCAAAAGAGGCTTTGCATCACCTGGTAATGGATTTTACAAACTGATGGGGAAGTACCTTATGCGAGGTGCCTGAAGCAAAGGAGAGAGCAGAGGAGAGAAAGCACAGCTTGGCGTCTCCCGCCCCTCCCAGAGTGGTGGGCCTCAGCCCTGCACAGGGAACCCCCAGTCCCAATCAGGAGAGACTTGGGAGGATACACGGAGTCTGAGAGACTTGGGCTGCATGAACACAGTGAGCAGCATATCCATGGCTGCAATGCCAACTGGGAGAGTCCAGGAGAGAAATTCTGGCTCCTATGACTGTCAGAGGCAGAGGAAGGCTGTGGCCAGCCCTGACTGAGAAAGACTTTTTGCCTTTTAGAGCTGGGCAGTGGCTCAGAGCTGCAGTGGGGGTACCACATAGGGACTTCTTTTAAAGAGGGAATTGGAGGAGTGGCTGAGCAGGGAACCCATGTGTGTGCAGCTTCCCTGCCAGCAAACAGGCCAGATTCAAAGGGTAGTTCTTACCCAGTGAACCCAGCTGGCCAGAAAGAGTAGAAGGCTCCACTGCAAAGGGATTACAGGGCTGTACCCAGCATGGCTAGTGAGCGGGGCATTTGGAAGGGGGCGGGAGGGGTTGTACTCAGAACAAAGGGTTTGAGTCAGAGCCTCCTGAGAGAACAGTGAGCCAAGAACTGAGTGGGTTAGAGCTGAGCACCTGAGATTCCTTGCAGCCATGCAGGGCCACCCAGACCATGGAATACAAACCTCTGGGAAGCGGAAGGTATGTCCGTCCCCTACCTGCAGTGTTGCGATCTCTGCAGTGCAGTAAGGCCAGGCTCAAGACGCCCCTGCCAGGCACATATTGGCAGGGGAAAGAAAGAGAATCTCCAAAGGAGACTTTATGAACTTTTATCAGATGCTATGCTGGTTCCTCCTCGGGCCCTATTCATCTGAAAAGAGCAGAGCAGATAGAAACTGGCACATGAGGTATTCAGGGCCCCACCCAGCCTCAGTTCTCACACAGAGCTGCCCCCAGTGCCAAGCAGAAAAGAGCTGACCCTCTTACACAGATTGGTCCCACACATGAAACAGATAGCTAATTCATCAGAAACTATACATTAGCAGAAATAATCTGGGACAGACCAAGACATGTGGCGCAGGGGCAGGGAACACACCCACCATCTCTCCTGAAGGCTGAACAAGTGCTCCAAGGTGATGATCCAGGGATCCTGCCCTTCTGATGGAACCAGAGCCCCCCCTCTGGAGGCAGGTGAAGGTGGTACATGCGGTGCTTTCAGATGTTAGATGAGCCACCCCTGGGCCTTGCACTGATAAAAAGCCAGCGGGCAGAACAGCAGGGACAAGCCAAGCCTGAAGGAGACAGCCACAGACTGCGGACTGCCTGTAGCCTCGAACAGGCTGCCTAAAGCTAGACTGGGACACCAGCTGACGTCAGGGATGGGCCCTGAAGGAGAAGACAGGAGGCTCACAAACACTGGACTCTGCTGAGAGGAGTTCCACCGCATTCTTCTTCGATATTTTTGCTATTCTCCTGCAGAGCTTTTTAACGTTGTTTCTTTGTCTGCAATTTTGTTCCTATTATTTCACTGTTTTTAATTTCATTTAATTTTTATATATTTTCATTTTTATTATAACTTTTTAATTTTAGTTTTAATTCCAATCTCATATTTTACTCTTCCCCTTTCTTATCCCATTTCCCTTTCTCTTTCTTATTTTTGTTTTAAATTTTATTTTTTCCCTTTCTACACCTGGTTTGTATTCCGCAATCTTACTATTTCTCTCCCTCCATCCTCTCAAAACCATCTTTCTTTCCATTAGTTATCGCATGTTCTTTTTCCCTTTCTCATCATACCCTTATGTCATTCCACCTTTATAAGTATTTGCTCGATTGCCATTGATACTGGGGCTGTTTTTGCATTTCTTCAATTCTATTACTAGGTGTTTGCTAATTTTTTAAATCTCATATTTTACTGTTCTTCTGTCCCATTTGTTTTGTCTTCTCCCTGCCCTGTCTTATTTTCATTTAAAATTTTATCTCTTCCCTTTCTCAGCCTGGGCTCTAACCCTTATGCTTGCTATTTCTCTTCCCTCTATCCTATCGAAATTAGTTTACTTTCCTTTAGCCATCTCACAATCTTTTTTCTTTATTTCTTTTCTCTTTCTTATAATATTATTTATCTCTTCACCATTACCAATCTTTGCTCCTTTGTTGTGGATATTGCTGAGGTGGTTGTTTTACTGCAATATGATTCCTATTTTTTCACAATTTTTTCTTCAGATCTCATATTGTATTATTCCCTTGTCTTACCCCAGTTTGCCCTATTTCCTTCCTATTTTATTTATATGGTAAATTTTATTTTCTCCTTTTCTTCTCCTTGTTTCTATTCCCTACTCTTATTATTACCCTCCTCGCCCTCTCAAAATCACTTTTCTTCCCATCAGTCACCTCATATTTTTTTTCCTTTCATGTAATATTCTTACTCTCTTTCCACCTTTACAAATCTTAGCTCACTTGTTGTTGATACCAGGGTAGTGTTGGGGGAGTCTTTGCTGGTGTGAGTTTTGTTTGCTGGGGTTTTGTTGTTGTTGTGCTGGCAGCTCCTGCACAGCAGCACACAAGACATGGTGGGAGTTGTGACTCTCAGTCAGCTGCCTGGAGTGGAGAACCCACCGAGGAGAGAGCCAAAAACAAGCAAAACCCAATTGCAAGAGAGCCCACAAAAACTGCATAAAGGGCATCCCTCGAGTATCCCTCTCAAGAGTTCAGAGAAACTGCACCACTGAGTCCCACAAGATGCCTACCACAGAAGGCCACTCCATAAAGACAGGGAGTCAAAGCAAATCAATCTAATACACAGAAACAAACAAAAAGAGCCTCCAAAACTGGGGAGACAAAGAAACAACCCCCAATCAAAAGGAAGGGAGGGATCCCCAGAAAGGATGCTAAATGAAATTGAGGCAAGCAATTTATTAGACACAGAGTTCAAAGTAATGAATATAAGGATACTAAAGAAACTCAGTGAGGACTACAAGGAACTTACTAGGAAATATATCAGCATGAAAAAGGACATAAAAACTATGAATAAGAGCCAGGAGGAAATAAAGAATACAGTATCTGAAATGAAGAATACACTAGAGGGGATTAAAATCAGGCTGGATGAAGCAGAGGATCAAACCAGCAAGTTGGAAGTCAAGGTAGAACACTCAGTGAGTACTCAGTGCTTCTTGATCTCACTTATAAGAGGAATCTAATGCACAAAATAAAGTAATGAGCAAAGTAGAACCCGAGGCATGGAAACATGGAACAGACTGACAGTGGCCAGAGGAAAGGCAGGAGGGGCATAATAGTGGAAAGAAGGGGAAGAGATTAGTCAAAGAACATGTATGAGTGACCCATGGACATGGACAACAGTGCGGTGATGGACTGTGGGAGCGGGCGGTGGGCTGGGCAGAGGAGGGTAAAGGGGGAAATTGGGACAACTGTAATAGAATCACAATGAAAATGCTTAAAAAATAATGTCAACTGTAATTGAAAAATAAAAATGACTTAAAATGAAAAAAAAAAAAAACCCTTAAAGGTAGAGTGTCTCAGAGTATATAATAAAGCAAGATCCAACTATATGTTGTTTACTAGAAACATACTTCAAATATAAAGACACAAATAGGTTAGAAGTAAAAGAATGAAAAAAGATATACCATGCTAATGCTAGTTGAAAGAAAATTGGGGTGGCTATATTAATATCAGAGAAAATAGATTTCAGGTCAAAAATAATAATAGGGATTGCATTTCATAATGGTAAAACTGTCATTTAAACAAGAAGAAATAGCTACCTTAAATGTTTATTCATTCAATAACAAAACTTCAAAATATACGAAACAAAACCTGATAGAACTACAAGAAGAAACATACAAATCTACAATTACAGTTGGATTATTTTACTGCTTTTGTTTATCAGTGATTCAGTAGGCCTTGTTAGGGCTGAGATTCTGCCTTTTAAAAAAGCTCCAATTGGTGCTTATGTTGCATCTGAGTAACAAAATGCTGGATGGTAAATCAGGAGAAAGTATTCAGAATGACCTACAGAGAGAAGGGGAAATGGGGAAAAAGGGTAAGAGACATATAGATATAGTGAGAAAGTTCAACATACATGTAACTAGATTCCAAGGAGAGGAGAGGGAATGTCACAGAAATATTTGAATAGAAAATAACAGGGAAGAATTTGTTTAAAAGACATCAAGCCATAAATTCGTGGAGACTGAAAACTTCAAGTAGGGTAAATACAAATAAAACCACACTTTTGAATACATACATATTTAAAAACTGTTGAAAACTAAAGTCAAAGAGAAAAATCTTAAAAGCAACTATAGAAAAAAATCGATTACTTTCAAAGGGGTGACAATTAGACTGGTTGTCTTGTCAACAGACAATAAGGGGGGTGGGAGGTGGGGGTGGTGGGAGTCGGGGGAGTGGTGGAGGAAAATGGAGACACTACTTGAACAACAATAAAAAAATTTTTTAAAGAGAAAGAAAGGGAGAAATAAAAAAAACCTACAATTGGGATTGTAGATTTTAAACCCTTTTTTCAGCAATCAATATATCAATCGGACAAAAAAAGGAATGACCCTCAGATTCTATCGAGCACAAACCGACAAAACTGCAGCTGGAAATCCAGTAGTCCCCCGATTCGTGTTTTCACTGGCTGCAGTTTCAGTCACCAGCGGTGAACCATGACCCAATGATATTAAATGGAAAATACCAGAAACAAACAGTTCATGTTTTAAACTGTGCACCATTCTGATTGGCATGACGAAAGCCCCCACTGCTCTGCTGTGTTCCACTCAGGGTGTGGATCACCCCCTCGTCCCACGTGTTCACACTGTCCGATGCTACCTGCTACTCGCTCACTTCGTAGCTACCATTGAGGTTATCAGCTTTACTGTTGTTTAATGATAGTATCCGTGTCCAAGCAACCGCCTTGCAGGAGCCTACCTCTACCTGACAGTGCATGTCACTCAGCTCGCTCTCATCCTGTGGGCATCGTTTCCTCTCACGTCTTCACGGAGGGAAGGTGGAGGACAGCACGGTAAGATATTTTGAAGGAAACAAAGACCACATTCACATAACTTTTATTATAGCTTGTTGTTATATTTGTTCTATTTTATTATTAGTTATTATTATTAATCTCCTAGTGGGGCTAAACTTTATCATAAGTGTGTATATGTCGGAAAACACAGTGTGTAGGTTTTGGCGCTATTCACGGTTCAGGCGTCCACTGGGGTCTGGGAACACACCCCTGGGGCGAAGGGTACTACTGTATACAAAGCCTCGCTCACAGTGGGAGATTTTAAGATGTGCATTAGTGTCTGATAGAACAAGCAGGCGAACAACAAAAAGATATAACAATGGGATTGTTGATATACTTGACCTACATGGCTTATTAAACCTTGTAGCCAATACCTTCAGAATGAGCATTTTTAAGCATACTTAGAATATTTTAAAAAACTGACCATATGCCCTGTCTGGTGTGCCTCAGTGGATTGAGCACGGGCTGCGAACGAAAGGGTCTCACCGGTTTGATTCCCAGTCAGGGCACATGCCTGGGCTGCAGGCCAGGTCCCCTGTAGGGGGCACTTGAGAGGCAACCACACATTGATGTTTCTCTCCCTCTCTTTCTCCCTTCCCCTCTCTCTAAAAATAAATAAATAAAATCTTAAAAAAAATTGACCATATGCTGAACCATAAATTTCAAAGGATTTATTTCATAAAGAGTCTGTTTTCTGTCAATATTACAATTAATCCAGGCATCAGCTTTTTGTTATTGTTGTTGTTTTAAATATATTTTATTGATTATGCTATTACAGTTGTCCCAATTATTCCCTTTGTTCCCCCACCTGGTACCCCCATTCCCTCCAGCAATCCCCTGCCTTAGTTCCCATCCATGGGTCACATATGTAAGTTCTTTGGCTTCTCCATTTCTGTACTGTCCTTAACATCCTCCTGTCTATTTGTACCTTCCATTTGTACTTCTTAATTTCTGTACCTTTCCTTCCATTCTCATCCTTCCCACTCCCAGCTAATAACCCTCAAATGATTTCCATATCTGTGATTCTGTTCCTGTTCTGCTTGTTTTCTCAGTTTGTTTTTTTAGATTCAGTTGTTGATAGTTGTGAATTTGTTGCCATTTTAATGTTCATAGTTTTGATCTTTTTCTTATATACTTCCCTTTAACATTTCCTATAATAATGGCTTGGTGATGATGAACTCCTTCAATTCTACCTTGTCTGGTAAGCACTTTATCTGCCCTCCTATTCTAAATGATAGCTTTGCTGGACAGAGTAATCTAGGTCGTAGGTCCTTGCTTTTCATCACTTTAAATACTTCTTGCCACTCTCTCCTAGACTGTAAAGTATCTTTTAAGAAATCAGTTGGCAGTCTTATGGGAAATCCTTTGTAGGTAACTCTCTGCTTTTCTGCAGCTGCTTTTAAGATTCTCTCTTTATCTTTAACCTTTGACATTTTAATTATGATGTGTTTTGTTGTGGTCCTCTCTGGGTCTAACTTATTTGGGAAACCATGCTTCTTGGACTCATGTGTCTATTTCCTTCACCAAAATAGGGAAGTTTTCTTTCATTATTTTTTCAAATAAGTTTCCAATTTCTTGCTTTTTCTCTTCTCCTTCTGGCATCCTTATGATTCAGATGTTGGTATGTTTGGAAATTCCAAGAGGCTCATTATTCTATTCTCATTTTTTAAAAATTCTATTTTCTTCTTGCTGTTCTGATTGAACTCTTTTTTCTTCCTTATGTTCCAAATTGTTGATTTGAATCACCAATTCATCCTCTCCACTGTTGGTTCCCTGTGGATTTTTCTTTATTTCAATTAATGCAACCTTCATTTCTGCCTGGTCTTTTTTATGTTGTTGCAGTGTTGCAAACCCAATGAGTTCTTCGAGTATCTTGAATACCAGTGTTTTGAACTCCGCATCTGATAGGTTGCTTATCTCCATTTCATTTAGTTCTTTTCCTGGAGTTTTGTTCTGCTCTTTCATTTGGGTCACATTTCTTTGTCTCCTCAACTTGGACAGGTTGTTTGTCTCTCTCCCTGTGTTTGTTTCTGTATTATATTAGGTAGAGTTGCTTTGACCCCCGTCTTAGTGGTGTGGCCTATTGTAGAAAAGGTACCCATAATCGTGGTAGTCCATAAATCGGACTACCTTAGGTAGTCACCAGGGTGGGGCAACTTACTGCCCCAGTTTGTGGCTCTGTGGCAGGGGGGCGTGCTCAGAGAAAGGACAACGCCGCTGCCTTGCCTCTGGAGATTGCCCGAGGTGAAGCTGTCTCCCTAGCACTTTCCCCCTTGACAGTCACTTCACTTTTCTCCCATTCTCCCCATATGCCACTGGTGCCCTTCCAGCTGTTGCCTTGGTGCTGAAGCCCAGAAAAGGTGGGTCTGTGTGAGTCCTAAGTTCCTTGCAGTCCCCTTAAGAGAGGTCTCTGGAGAATCTCACAGTTTCTTCTGCCACTCCAACCCCCACTGGTTTTTGCAGCCTTAAGTTATGGGGACTTATCTTCCAGGCACTGGCACCCTGGGCTGGGTGGTCTTGGGCTAGAATTGCTCCCGTCCGAGGTAACCCTCCTGATTTTTATCCACCACATGTGAATGTGGGGCCTCCTGATGCACTGACTCTCTGTGGCCCCCCGCTGCCTCTCCACACCCCTCCAAGCCTCCTCGTCTCTGTCCCTCCTACCTATCTGGATGAATGTGGCTTCTTTAAATCCTTGGTTGTCAGACTTCCATACAGCTCAGTTTTCTGAAAAATCTGAGTGAATTTTGTTTTGTAGTCTAGTTGTAATTTTTGCTGTAGTTGTGCACGAAGGCGAAGCGTATTTACCTACACCTCCATCTTGTCTGGAAGTCCTGCTTTGCTTTCAAAGAACTAGTCTGCAGGTCAATATCAGTTGCAACAAAGGAGAGGTGGCTGAACCTGGACATCAGTTCTTAAAAGGATAACTAGAAAAATCCAAATACTTTTAGAAATTTAATAACTCACATCATATTAATATCTTCTCAATTATGTAAGATCTATAGTGACATCCCCCTTGTTCATTCTTGAAAGTCCCTATTTGCACCTTTTTACAAGTCTTGTTAGGAGTTTGTCCAGCTATAGGATGGGCTCCACTAGGTTTCCTAGTCAGATGGGACTGAACGCTTTACTTGGCAGTTGGGTGGGACTGCAAGTTTGCTTCCCTGCCCAGGTGGGGCCATAGAATGGTATCTACAGTCATTAAAGGTCAATGGGTGGGGACCCAAATGAGGCAGAACTACCCATGAAGCTCCCTGGCCAGACGGGGCCACTGGTTTGGCTCTGCAGATGGGCAGAGCCACTGGCTGGGCTCTCAGCTTGAGTGCTGTTGTAAGCAGGGCTATAGAATGAGCTACACACCTTCCCAGGTGCCCTGGTTATTTTTCCTAGTTGGGTAGGGCTGGAGGCTATAATCACTCGTAGGTGGGGCTGTGAACCCTGTTCCCTGCCTGGGTGGGGTGGCAGAACAGGCTCTGAGGCTGGCACAGCTCATTGGCTGGGGCCCTGAATCAGGCCGAACTGCTCTGGGTTCCTTGCCAGAGGAGGCCACTGGCTGGGCTCCATGTGTGGACAGATGTGCTGGCTGGGCTGTCTTCTCAGGTATCTCTAGAGGTAGAACTGCCCCCCAGGGGCTCCAGACAGCCCATTTGGTTGGGCTAGACAAGAGGTTTTAGTCAACAGTAGGTGAGGCTTCAAATCTGCTTCTCTGCCTGTGCAGGGCTGCCGAGCAGCCTCCACAATTGGTATGGCTCTTTGGTTAAGGACCCACATCAGGCAGAACTGCCCACTGAGCTTCTTTGGCAGACAGGGTCACCAGCCTAGTTCTGCTGTGGGTCGAGCTGCAGGCTGAGCTACGAATTGAGAGCCCTTTACTGTGTACCAGGCATTGTACTAAACACTCTGGAGGCATTGCCTAATTATGTTCTTTTAATAATACTATAATTAGTCCCATTTTGCTGATGATAATATTGAAGTTGATAATAATTAGGGAGCAGTAATGAGGGTGGAGGAGAGAAGCTGGGATTCGAACCCAAAGTGACATGACTCGCATGCCCCATGTTCTCACCTCCATGCCTTCCTGGTTGTTATTCCTGAGTTTTCTGTTGTTCTCTGCATGGGCAAGATCATACAGATTCTTGTCTCTCATTGCCATGGCTTCTCCTTAGCTCTGCATCCTGTGTCTTGCTCTTAAATTTGCCATTTCAGTGGGGGCAAATGAAGGGCATCTTTATCTGCTCTGGTTTCTGCTGTTGTACACAAACATCACAGACGCACTTAGCCACTTTACAAATATACCTATTTGGGGGATCTTCTTTAAGGTCTCTTCTAAATGTTAAAACTGGTGATCACTCTACTTTAATGACTTTCTACCTTTTTTTTGCCAGAGATTCTATTCACATGTCAAACCTCCTAAAAACTTACTAATGTCCCCAGATGGTAAGGATAAGAAATCTCTCTTCCACAGAGTCCTCCTAGTATCTGGAAAATGTGTCAGACAAGTCAAGTAGGCTGCAGAGAAGTGTCAGAGATGTAAATGAGAAATTAGTCTGAACTTAGAGGAAGCAATCAGGTGCTAAGCGTATTCAGCAGGAGAGAAAAGATTGAGATAGAGGTTAGATGAAAGAATCACTTCATATTTGGTAATAAATCACTTAGATACTTTTTTCCATGATCTCAACATTCCCTTCTAAATGTTGATTTTGAAGTGGTTTTCTAAGTTGCAGCACGATAATGCATTAATACTTGCTTACTATAGAATTATATTTTAATAGAGATGTGTATTACTGATCTTAGACTAAGACTTGTTTTTCATTGTGTATTTAGTTTAGTCATTGGAGAAATCAGTGATCTATTTAGTTTTATTTGCTTTTAATATTTCAAGTTTCTCTTTATTTTTCAGCTTTATTGAGGTATAATTGATATCAGTGATCTGTTTGAAACTTTCACGTAGCATAAGAAGAATGATCTCGCTGTAGACCTTTTCTTAGGAGTTACCAATGTCCCAGTCTAAAAATAAGAGAATTCGCCCTGGCTGGTGTAGCTCAGTGGATTGAGCGCGGGCTGAGAACCAAAAGGTCCCAGTTCGATTCCCAGTCGGGGCACATGCCTGGGTTGCAGGCCAGGTCCCCAGTGAGGGCCATGTGAGAGGCAACCATACATTGCTGTTTCTCCCTCTTTTTCTCCCTCCCTTCTCCTCGCTCCAAAAATAAATAAAATCTTTAAAAAAAAAAAAGAAAGAGAATTCTTCCAGCACTTCCTTGCTTCTTGGCCACATCATATCCCCTGGCCTTGGTGCACGCTGCCCGTGAGAACTGCGCCTGCTGGCCTTCTGCCGTGTGGAGCTGGGTGAGCTGGTCCAGTTAGCCCTTATTTGTGAGGGAGGAAAAACAGACCTTGTCAAGGAGGGGAACTGACTATAGTACCACACTCAGAAGGTTGGACTTTATTTATTTTTAAAGAGAGGATAAATTAAGGCAAATATGTTCTTAGAAAGACTGCAGATTTGTAGTTGGGGACCATAGTGAGGTACCCCATGAACCCAGAAATGAGGGAGGAGAGAGTGACCTCACAGCTAAGTGATGAAATCTAGAGGAACTGGTCAAAGTTGAGTTCTTCAGAGTGAGGTTGTCAACAGGAAGTTTCCTGGGCGTAGCTCAAAAAAGATGTGTCTTATAGGAGCATGACTAGTCCACCCGAGGTTGGCAGGGAGAAAGACCATGAGAGGCACCTCCGCGCACTCCCCAGGAAGTCCTGGCAGCACCTCACCCAACGACCAGGCCGACCCTCCTGTGGAGATGGAGGCCAAGCTCTGCGGCTGCCAAGCACGTAACTCACACTCTCCCCAAAGTTGTTCTTTGTCTGGAGAAGAATGTGGACCCAAGCATCACCCTCTCTGCGAGCAGTCTCTCTTTCAATGCATGGGCAGGCTGATTTTTTTTATCCTCACCTGAGGACATTTTCATTTGCTTTTTTAGAGAGAGAAAGAGGAAGGGAGAGAGAGAAACATCAATGCAAGAGAAGGCAACCACCAATCAATGGTTGCCTTCTCACACACCCAGACCCGGGGTCTGCGCCAGGACCAGGGGTCACATATGCCTGCATCTGGACTTGGGATGAACTTGCAACCTAGGAATGTGTCCTTACTGGGAATCAAACCTGCAACCCTTCAGTTATAGGTCGATGCTCCAACCACTGAGCCACACTGGCCAGGGCCAGGCTGATTTTTTTTATAGCAGTCCCAAGAGCTCGCCTCATGGAACCTAAACCCTGAAAGATAAATGCACCATATGTGGGTGACACTCAGCTTCCAAGCCTGTGGGACTGCTGATGGGCAGCCCTGGACTCCTGGCAAGAGCAGGCCAGCCACACACTGCAGCTTCCTGCCCTGGTGCAGACTTGGAGCGTTGATTTCTACACAAGAGACCCTCAACAGTTTTCCCTGTGTCCCCAAAAGATGTTGAAGTCCTAATCCCCAGTACCCGTGAATGTGACCCTATTTAGGAACAGGATCTTTGCATGATCCAATTTGACTGATGTCTTTATAAAAGGGACAGTTGAATGCATAGAGGGAAGAAGAGGTGAAGATACAGGAAGAACACCACCTGCAAGTCCAGGGACCTGGAGGCTACTAGCATCTAGGAGAGAGGCCTGGAACAGGCTCGCAGCGGTCCCAAGACCCAATCCTGCTGATACCTCGATTTTGAATCTCTAACCTCCAAGCCAGGAGAAATTTCTATTGTTTAAGTTACTCGGTTTTGGGGATTTTGAAATGGAAGCCCTAGGAAATGAATCCACCCTGTGCTAGACTTTCCACCAGGAAACTCGAAATTAAAGCTCTTAATTACAATTCACCATTTAGCCCTGGACTGACATTACCTGTTGCCAGAAAAGCAGTGTCCTAATGGTGGGCGGCAAGCTTCTCAGGAATGTCCCAGGTGTAATCTGAAACTGGCTCAGCCACGTACCCAGGGGGCCTTAATTGTGGCCAGCACATACCAGTTCAGATGGCCTCAAAGCCACATGTCTGTCTCAAGGCTCTGTCATGGAACCGCTCCTGGGAGCAGGGCAGGCAAACAGAACACACAGTCCAAAGCGCAGGAGTGGGGGCGGTGAGCCTCTAGCTGCCCGGCTCCAGCTCAACGGTCAGACCGATGGTCATGTCTTCTTGTTGACCTACCCCAACAATTAAGAATATAAACTCCCCTTGGGAAAAGTTGGTGTGGCCCTAGAAGAATGTCTGACTGGGAGGAATTTCTCTCCTTCTGTGCTCTGAAGGCTGAATAAGTGCTATCTAGTATTTTTATTTTATTTTTAGTTCTTTTTACTTTTTTTATTTTAAAGATTTTATTTATTTCTTTTTAGAGAGCAGAGAAGGGAGGGAGAAAGAGCAATGTATGGCTGCCTCTCACATAGCCTTCACTGGGGACCTGGCCTACAACCCAGGCATGTGCCCCGACTAGGAATCGAACCGGGACCTTTTGGTTCCCAGCCCGCGCTCAATCCACTGAGCTACACCAGCCGGGCGTTAGTTCTTTTTAGATAAAGTAAGCATTTCATGCTATGTATATGGAAGGCATTAACACCAAAAGACACTCCTAAAGACAAATTATGTTTTACTTAAATGGGTATTTACCATTCTGCTCAAAACATAAGTAAAATTAGTCTATTTATTTCAATGCTTTGCAAATCCCTAAAAATGTATTACTTTGAAATTTTAACCACATACTAACTTTCCAGTAAGGAAGCTCACACATTTTAAACTATTTGCAGGGAAAAAAATGTGCAAATTTTTAAGTGAAATTTAAAATGTGCACATTTAGTGTAAAAAGAGCTGTCGTGAATTACCTCCAATGGCTCACCTTCACAGGTAAAAGGCGGGAAAGTTTGGTATTGAGCAAAAAACTGACCATCATATTTTGATCAAGTGAAAACATAGCATTATAATAAGTATAATGTATGCTTTTATCTATAATATATACTCCAGTTGAAATAATTAACTAAATTTCTGATATTGTTCTTTTTCCATAATTTCATGTACTTTTTCCCTAGACTTACATTTTTTAAAGTATTAATCCTGGAAGCAATCCAAGGGGGTGACTTTTTTTCCCATTTTGTAGATTGGAAATGCTAAGACTGCGGAAGGGTGAGAGGCTTGTCCAAAGCCGTAAAGAATAAAAATTGCAAAAGGAAAATGCATCTCTCATGCCTTTTCCTTTCTCCTTCCTTCCACAAATACCCATTCATTGAGAGCAAATCTCTCGCTCCAATCTTGTCAGATCCAGGCACATGCAGGTGGAGAAGACAACGTTCTTGCTTCTGACCGGCATTTACTGGGTGACTCCTGCGCCCAGGGCCCTGGCACCCACCACTTCATTAGACCACGCCTGTGGGTGGGTGAGGCTAACCCCGTATTATGGGTTAGAAAACCGAAGCTCAGTGGAGTTTCGTGTTCTGCACAAGGTCATGTAGCTAGTTCACGAGTGATCTGCCTGCAATTGTTACCTGACAGAAGCAATGTTGAAACATGACCATTATCTTTTCATTATACTAGGCCATCCCCCAAATGAAAAGAATTTTCGCTAAAGTATTTTTGAGTACCCACTAACTGACAAACATCTGATGGAACCAGATAATCGATTAATTTGATCATCCAAACAACTCTTCAAGGTAGGAGAGTTATTTCAACTCTTTTCAAGGAAAGAAACAGAAACTCAAGGATGTAAGTGAAGGATGTTGTGGCCAGAAAATGTCAGGGGCATTTCTGACATTTGAGCCAGGTCTGACGAGCTGAAAGTACAGTTTTGTTCTGCTCCATGGACGGCAGCCTGGTATAGACCAGATGTGATAAATGTGTCAAGAGAGTGCCATCAGATTCCTACGGATTTGGAAGAGGGAGACATTCCTCTGATGAGGGGCTGGGAAGGAGGGCGGTCGGGGTAAGCCTCGTGGCGGGCTGTGCAGGCTGCCGTGGGCAGGCGGTGGGCAAGGTGCAGGGGAGGAGCTGGGGCACACACTTGCCCTCCCTCTCCCCTCGGCCACTGCCATCCTTGTGGGCCAGTGTGTGCTAGAAGTTCTTAAGTGTTGAGGGTGTGCTTAATATGAGAGATTATATAGAGAACCCAATTGTGAATGAAGCCTTGAAGAGGGAAGAGAGGGCACGTGGAGGGCTGCTGGCTTGGATGCAGAGAAAAATCCACAGAAAATGTAAACTGGGAGATGCCATCGCATGGGCAGTGGGGGAGCCCCAGGCCACATTGGAGTGGGGCGCTTGTGGCCTCTTCTTTGGGCTGCCTCCTCCTCCGTAACTACTTTGCCCATCTTTTCCACCTGTGTTTGCCTGGAAATAATCTTTTACTCACTTCAGTCCATCTTTCAGGGAGAGTAATGGCGCAGGGGAGGGGGGAGGGCGCCCTTACAAGGGCACCACATGAACAAACTTGTCATTCTTATCTCTCTCTGGAGAGGCAGGGCGACTGTCCACTGCAAGGAACTGTTGAGTTGCTCACTGCTCTTCGTGTTGGGAGTGGCCTTCATGGAGAAGGGCAAGGGTTTTAGAAAGTGACATCTTTTGTTCTGTGGGTCAAGAGCTGGGGAAGGAGAGGAGAGAAGAGCAGAGTTCGCCGTCTGCTTCCAGTGACGTTTCCTAGCGTAGGGACTCGGGGCACACTTCATCCTCCTGAGGCCCCGTGTCTCCAACTATAAAACAGTAGTTTCATACAGATTACGTCAGTGCCTGCTCCAGAGGACATGCCCGGCACGGTGTTGGCACAGAGCCGGTGTCTGGCTGATGTGTGTCGTGCCTGAATCTGAGTCAGTATGTGCTCCAACACCCTTTTGGCTACACGGAAAGCTGCTGGGACGGAAATGACACAGAGGTCGTCCACAGTCCCCAGTGGAGTCAAACCCACCAGGTCGCATGGTGTGGCCATGGCTTGTGGTGCGGCTGTGTCCTCTGGAGACATCGATTAGGAGGTACATGCAAATGGTGGTGTGCCCACCGACACGCAGATGTCCTGGGGGTGACTACAAGCTGTATCCACAAAGCGTGGCTGATGCAGGCGGGGAGCTAGCTCATCAGGCAGAGCCCTCAGAACACCTTCCCAGCTCCTGGGTACACTCAGAAAGACTAGCTAACCATGGCTGGCAGGTCAGCGAAGATATGCAAAACCGGGGCAAATGGCCAGCGGGCCAGCCCCGTTTCCGAGTGCGGCCTAGGCTCCCCTGGAGGCCAAGTTTGTAACCAGATGTGGCCCTGCTGGCCTCTCTGTCCTTTTGGAGAAGGGGAGGTTCCCCTTGTCTCTGCCCTTTGGGGGCTTCTTGCAGTGTGTCCTCAGGGACCACGCACCTCCCAGTAAGTCTCTGAAAAGGGTTTTCCATCCGATTTCTCCACTTTTTAGGCAGAATTAGGAATAAAGAGAAATGGCATGTAGTCCTTACTGGATTAAAACACACACAAATTGATCATAAGTCCCAAATGAAGGCATGGATTCCTGTTTCAAGCACAAATGCCATATTTTAAGCAATGTTTTGCCTGGAAATGTTGTACAAAGAGCTGACACAAACCCTTTCTTACCAAGAAGCTAGTTATCCCTGGGAACAACTGAAGAATACACATGACATGTGAGAATTGAAATTAGGTGTTCTTTCCCCCAACTGTCTTACTTTTAATAGTTCATTTAGAAGAAATCTGCATGTTTCACTTGGAATGTGCTGTGCCTTTGTCGGCCAGCCATGTGTCCCCGTCTGCCGGCCTGTTTCCGCTGGCTCGTCATGCTCACTAATTAGAGCGCTGCTGCCTGATTCACCTTGTTAATTAGAGGGACTTGCACACGGAGCCCTTCGGGCAGTGTGCGAGAGAGCCTCGCACCAGTGCCCCGAGAACGATGCGTCTGTGAAGTCATTCTTCTCATCTACCTTCTATTTTTCATTTGAAATGAATAAATCATTGAGATTTTCCATGTGGAGTGAGAATGCAAGAATTCACATCTTTGCAGGATGTAAATTACATGTGATCAATAGGAAGGGATGACTCGTGTATTGTACTTACATGATTTCTTAATTTACTTCTTGTCAGTGTATGAGAAATGGTCTGAAATGTGTCTCCTCTCCGTGAATCCATGTCCTTCCTCTGGTGAGAGAGGGTGTTGCGCGGGGAGCGCAGCTGCTTCCCGGGAGCTGCAGGAGCTGGCCTGGCGGCTGCAGTGCGCTCACCTAGACAACCGAGCGAGGGGAGCCCACGGGGCCCAGGCCCCAGAGGAGCTCCCGCTCCCCGGCTTCCCCGGGACCCCTCTGCTCCGGGAGAAACAGGGTGCAGCAGGTAGCCTTGATTGAGACGTTCTTTTGTAATAGAGACCCAATTTATTGAGGTTTTAGGTGTACTGTGTGTCTTAAGAGATCAAAGAAGTTGAAATAGTGTTTTGACTTGGTCGGACTGGACCCAGGCATGGGAGCCCTGGTGCCTTTCAGCAGCATGCCGCCCCCAGCCAGTGTGTCTCCGTTGCTTGGAGTGCTGTCTCGGAACCAAAACGTTGCGGGTTCAATTCCTGCACATGCCTAGGTTGCGGGTTCGGTCCCTGGTCTAGGCGCATACGGCAGGCAGCCGTTTGAGGTTTCTCTCTCTCTTCCGCTCTCTCTTTGAAAGTAATGAAAAAATGTCCTCAGGTGAGGAAAAAAATAACTGCCTGTACAGGACACTCTGGAAATTAGTTTCAGTGGTTTTCTCTCCAACCACTTAGTCAAAATTACATATCATAGTTAAACAAGAATAAAAAAAAGGCAGTGAAACCTCACTGGTTGAAAGGGGGGTGGTAAAGGTGTGTCTTTCCCATAAGGAAAGTGATGGGGCTCTGCCCGCGAAGTCTGAGTGTCTCTGCTGAGGAGCCCCACGCAATAACCCCACCATCAGTCTTTGTGGTTAATGAATGTCTTAACCACGGTTAACCTCTCCACTCGCGCACAGCATTTGCAGTAACTATACATGTTCCCTTGCAGAGATTTAGGCAGAAGGTTTAAAAGTAGCTCTTCAGTAAAAGGAAAGAATTTAAGATCCTCTTCCTGGGAACGGCATAAACCAGGGTAGCTGTTTTCTAGAATGCTCTCTCCACCATTCTGAACATCTGATTTTGTGCCCACAAGCACACATTGAGCACTTGCTGCATGCAAAACACCACCCCAGCCCATCCCTGTCCTCAGGACCCTGCGTGCAGATGGAGAAAAGAACCCGAGAAGCAAATCACCAGCACACAAAGTGCCATGTGCTCCCGAGCCTGCATGGAGAGGGGAGTTGGGGAGTAGGGACTGAGGTCACAGAGGGAGGGACGGACGTGTGTGAGGGCTGCTGAAGAGAGAGAGCAGAGCTTGCCAGGAGGAGAAGGCCTTGCAGGCAGGGGGCACACCGCACACCGTGCTCAAGGGCATGGAAGTGCTCGGAAGGCTGGAGGAAGGGTGAGGGAGACCAGAGCAGCTACAGGGGTGCATGCCAGCCATTCAACCTCAGCGTTACCTGGGGTGCTTCTCACTGCATTGTTACTGTTCTTCCCACTGCCGTGAACCCCCAGCCAGGTGGAAGGGCGGAGAGGTCAAGGTGTGGTTGCCCCAGCTGGCATTCTGACTCAGCAGGAGCCTGTGCAGGTCTGCAGGCCTCCTTAGGAGCACACATTGAACACCTTTGCCCTCTGCACAGCTCTAGCCCTGGGTGTGGGGACCATGGATGTGGGGAATAGAGGGGGGCTGATGGTGGGTACTGACCTGCCAGGAACCTCACAGGCAAAAGAAGCTGCCTCTGTAAGAGCCTCTGCTTGTTTGACTTGGAGACTTTTACTGAAGATCCACCCAGACGGCAGCATGGGCCCTCCTGCAGGACTTCCCAAACATCTAGTTCCGTTCCTCAGTGGGACCTGAGTACCTGCCTTTGCTGCAGTCATTGCAAAAAAACCAGGAATGCAAAAATGAAAAACACACCATCTCCTGCCTTTAAGAAGCTCACGAGGGACAGGCAGATGGGATGCTTGTTTGCAGAGATGCAGAGAATGCACTGTTTAGTATCAAAGCATCAGCCGGGACAGGGAGGCGTCACAGGGGAGGTGACACTGGCACGGAGTTTTACAGGATGAAGAGGACTCATTAGACTGAAGTGGGGGAAGAGCTTTCTAGTCTGGGAGCTGCAAGTGCAGAGCAAGGAGATGTGAATGTGCACGGTGTTCGGGAGCTGCAAGGATTCATTCCCGTCCTGATGCAGGGAAATGAGCCTGGAGGGTTAGCAGTGAGGCCCAGGGCAGCGAGGAGGGAAGAATTTAGGGCAGAGTGGAAATAGGGTCAGATTTGCGTTTCTAAAGGAGGCTTTTGCCAGCCCTCTCCCCCGCCCACTTCTGCAGCACCAGGGGCACTGTTCCAATGTTTTCTAAGGTGCTGGGCACGGTGGTGGCAAAGGCGCTTTTACCATCCAGGTAAGGGCGAGCCAGGGTCTGATCCAGCACAGACTGAGAGGAGATTCCGAGGTCGAACAATCAGGGCTTGGGTGATGGGAAGGCGAGGGCAATCCTGGAAGAGGCCACCAGTGCCAGTCTCGGTGAATAGTGAGTCAACAGCCTTCTATTCAGAGAATCTAGCAGTTACATCTTGTAGCTCTGTGAGACTTTCTGCCTCACCGCTTAGGGCTTTATAGCCATGGAAGAGAAAATCCAGCCACATTCATACCTGCCATCCAGGATACAGTGATGAGTTCACCACCACAATACACTGCTGCTTCCAAATTGTTGTAAAATGAAATTGTTGTAAAATTGCTGTACCACACCTATCAACTCTATATGATGTACTCCTTTTTTTTTTTTTTTTTTTAAACAAAGCCCCCCTTCCCTATGGTGAGTGGTCAGGCTTGAGGCAGGAGGAAGAGCCAGGGGACCCAGAGTTGGACCCCCTCTAACTCAGGAACCCTTGGGCACCTCCTAATGTCCATGGGGTGAAACCATATTCTTCTTCTCAGACAAGTCCTGTCTGTGATGGGAGCACTCCAGATCACTGGAGGAGGCTCACGATGATGTCTAAATATTGACTTAGAGTCCAGAAGTCCCCAAATCTCCTTAGCACTCTCTCCCTGGGGGAGGTCAAGAGTCACAACTCTAGCCTTGGCTGGTGTGGCTCAGTGGATTCAGCACTGGCCTACAAACCAGAGGGTCACCATTTCGATTCCCAGTCAAGACACATGCCTGGGATGCGGCCAGGTCCCCAGTAGGGGGCGCACAAAAGTCAACCACACATTGATGTTTCTCTCCCTCCCTTCCCCTCTGTCAATAAATAAATAAAATCTTAAAAAAAAAAAGAGTCACAATTCCAGTCTGTTTCTAGGGTGCTCTCAACTGCCATTAGGCTTTACCGTTTTCAGGGTTAGAGAAAATGCTAGGAGTCAGTCTGCAACCCTTCAACATTCAATCAGCATCACTTATGTGTGCGAGGCTCTAAGCTGGCCACTGAAAAGGTCCCTGAAGGAACCAGTGCCCCAGGAGAAGCTTCTCAAGAAGGGCCATGAGGTCGGCCTCCCGCATGTGCGTCAGTGCTCAGGCGAAAACCTGTCTCCTGGCAGTTGAAGTCTTTGTTTCTATAGCAAGTCATTGGCTTCAGTAACATGAGTTAGAAAAAAATGAAGAGGTGGAAACACACACACACACAGTGAAACAAAAGTGTATTAAAATAGCAAGTGAAAGCCCTTAATGTTTTCTCCTGGGACATGAGACCCTCCTGGACCCCCTAGACCCTAACTGCCACCACCATGGGCCTCACCCAGAGGGCTGTGGACCAGCTGCCCGCCACCCTCCTGCCTCGTCTTGTTGGCACCCTGGCTTCCTGAGTCTCTGGCAAGTTCCCGGAGGGCAAGGTCTCGTTCATCTCTCTTTGCCCTTGAGCGACCAACGGCACAGTGGACTGTAGGGCAGCCTCTGCTAATTGATGAACAGTTTCTCAACACACTTAAAATTTCATCCTTTGCTTGATTCTAAAGGTAATGCGTGTCACGCTAGACAACGGGGGAAGCACAAAGCTGCTGAACTGTTTCAGGAGGAACTGTTTCTGCCTGTGTAAGCCAAACGTGTACCGCCCCCGCAGCCCCCTACAGAGTGCTCTCATGGCTTTGCACTTCAATATCTGAACGTTAGCTTCCTTGCTTTGTATTGGCTATTGCCAACGTTTAATGGACTTTGGGGGTGTGAAAGAAGCACTCTAAACTCTGCGGCACGCCATCGCAGCAATAACTAATACAAGAGTGTTAAGTCCCAGCAGCTTGATTCACCTGAAGTGATGCCGCCCACCTCCTTCCTAGTAAGAGGTTAGTACACTACACCGCCAAGAAAGGTCAGGCCGGTGTCCGCCGGGCAGAGGAACGCCATCCACACTCCCAGGACTGGTTAACAGCGCCCACGGTGGTAGTGATAAAGGTGGATAAGGGCCACACCGGGGTGTACAGGTGCATGCAGGTGTCCTGACCATTGAGGCAGGGGAGGCTCAGCCCTCTCAGCAAACCTGTGCAAACTGATACAGGCAGCTTCTGTTTTTTTGTGGATGGTCCGTTGCTGGAGGACACCAGAGAATCCTTAATTCTAAATTTAAGGGCTCATTTTGGAACTTTAGGCCATACTTACATTTACATATTTGGTGATTTTGTGGCTTTGCTCTGAAAATGTTTGTTTTCTTAAGGGTGAGGACATGGTCATAATTCCACAAATAATCTGTGAGCACCCCTGTGCGCCAGGTTCTCTAACAGATGCTGAGATTCGCTCTCATCTCTGGGATGCTCATCTGAGGAAGGGAGACAGACCCCTGGGCAGGAACCATCCCTGCAGGGGGTCCATCAGACGCAGGAACTGAGAACAAAGGAGAGCTGGGGTTAGTTAGCAGAGGAGCATGTGAGGACAGGGAGGGTGGTCAGGGGCCGGTCTCCAGCAAAAGGGCAGAGCGGGTCAGGGCCTTGGGCCCCAGAGGAGGGGTGCTGCAGCTGCAGCAGAGGTTGCAAGAGGGCAGCTTGTAGGCCTCTTTGTGTGGCCTGTGTTGTTACAATTCTTTTTAAGTTAGCTGCCAACATTTACATACTGAGAGGATGCACATTCAAACCCAAACCAGACCAAACCTGGATTGTTGGATTTTCTTAAAAATCTGGGAGCTGCCGTTCCCCCTGACCACAGTCAGCTGGAGCCACGCCCACTGCGCATGCACAGGGCTGGAACCTGCCTGGCCCCTGGCGTGGGTGAGGTGGCACTCACGGCCTGGCCTTGGCGAGAACTGCTGTAGTAGAGCAAACTGGCAGAGGTTAACTGTGGTGGGTGGGAGTAGATGCGGTGTGAGGAAGTGGCGCTGGCAAGTAAGCGCGCTCCTCCAAGGAGTAAAACTGTCGGACAGAGGCTGAGGGAGACGAGTAAAAGGAGGATATTTATTTATTTATGTATTTATTTATTAAAGATTATTCCATCAGTCAACAAACACTATTGAGTGTCTAATCTGTGATAGTTCTTGAGGGTACAGCGTTATCACCACGCAAAGCTTCTGTCCTTGGAGAGTAAATGTGTAATATAGAGAAACAATTTCAGACACTGATAGTAAGCATCAAAACATAAATCAGGGCAATGTGATCGAGACTGACAGGGCTACTACAGCTGGGCCAGTTGGGAAGGCCTCTCTAAGGAGGCAACAAGTGCCCTGCCTCTGGGTGACGAGCAGAGAACTGGGGGAGGGGGTGCCAGTGCAAAGTCCGGGGGTGGGCACTCAGAGGAGAGGGAGGGGCCTTGTGTCTGCAGCAGGGAATGAGAGAGCAGGTGGCAGGACGAGGCTGGTGGCTGCAGCCACATCCTGAAGGGCACCAGAAACAGTAGAGAGTTGGAGGTGTGCCTCATCACCACATAAAGCTGTTGGAGCTTTTGAAGCAGGGAATGACATTATCTGATTTACATTTTCAAAAGTTCAATGTGGTTCCTTTCTGGCTCCCTGGCCATCTTGGTGGTTGCTCTTAGTTGGGGGCCGTCCCACACCTAACACAGGAAGATGGTGGCTGCCGAGAAAATGAAGAAGTCGCTGGAGCTGATCAACTCTAGGTTCCAACTTGTTATGAAAAGTGGAAAGTACATGCTGGGGAACAAGCAGACTCTGAAGATGATCAGACAAGGCCAAGAGAAGCTGGTCACGCTCCCCAACCACGGCCCCGCCCTGAGGAAATCCGAAGTGGGGTGCCTGTGCTGTGTTGGCCAGGACCGGCGCCCATCACTGCAGCGGCAACGGCACTCGCTGGGGGACAGCGCGGGGAAAATACTGAGTGTGCACACTGGCTGTGATTGACCCAGGTAATTCTGATGTCGTTAGAAGGTTGACAGAAC
>PVJI01013554.1:0-47356 GCA_004026765.1 Micronycteris hirsuta
AGGGGGAAGGGGAGAAGGGGGACAAGGGTAATCAGGAACTGCTATAAAGGACACATGGACAAAACCAAGGGGGAGGGGGGGAGCAAGGGAGGGAGGTGGGTTTGCCTGGGGTGGGGTGGGGGGAGGGTAAATGCAGACAACTGTAATTGAACAACAATAGAATAATTAAAAAAAATAAGGAAAGAATCCTAGAAGCAGCCAGAGAAAAGGAGACAGTTACCTACAAAGGAATTCCCATAAGACTGTCAGCTGATTTCTCAAAAGAGACCTTACAGGCAAGAAGGGGCTGGACAGAAGGATTCCAAGTCATGAAAGGCAAGGACCTACATCCAAGAGTACTGTATCCAGCAAAGATATCATTTAGAATGGAAGGGCAGATAAAGTGCTTCTCAGATAAGGTCAAGTTCAAGAAGTTCATCATCACCCAGCCTTTATTGTATGAAATGTTAAAGGGATTTATATAAGGTATGGAGGAATATCAACAGGGGAGTGGTAGGGAGAGAGGGGGGGAAAGGGGCACAGAATAAGTAGCATAAGTGGGAGGTAGAAAACAGACAGGGGGAGGTTAAGAATAGTATAGGAAATGCAGAAGCAAAAGAACTTATGTGTATGACCTATGGACAAAACTAAAGGGTGGGAAAAGGGGGTGGAGGGGAAGAAAGGCGGGAAAAATGGGACAACTTTAATAGCATAATCAATAAAATATATTAAAAAAAGGAGCCAGCTGGAAGTGAAGAATGAAATATCTGAAATGAAGAATACACTAGAAGGAATTCAAAGCAGGCTACATGAAGCAGAAGATCAAATAAATGATTTGGAAGACAAGGTAGAAAAAAACACCCAGTTAGAGCAACAAAACAAAAAAAGACTTAAAAAGAATGATGATGGCATAAGGGAACTTTGGGACAACATGAAACATAACAATATTCACATAATAGGGATACTAGAAAGAGAAGAAAGTGAGCAAGGGACAGAAAATCTGTTGGAAGAAATAATGAAAGAAAACTTCCCTAACCTGCACGAGAGGCAACCACACAATGATGTTTCTCTCCCTCTCTTTTTCCCTCCCTTCTCCTCTCTCTGAAAATAAATAAATAAAAAAAATTAAAAATCAAATGGAATTCTGGAGTTGAGGAGTACAACAAGCAATTCAGTATAAGGGCACAAGAGTACATTTGAACAGGAGCAATAATCAATGAAGAGAGACCAAAAGATATGCAATACCAACAACACAAATAAAATAGAAATGGTAAATATCATTAAGTGTACCAAAGGGGAGCATATATTGAGAGTACAGCATCAAGACAAGAGCAAGAATAAAATAAAATAAATATTTAATAAGTCTTGGCTGGTGTGGCTCATGGATTGAGTGTTGGCCTGTGAAGCGAAAGGTCACTGGTTGAATCCCTGGTCAGGGCACATGCCTGGGTTGTGGGCCAGGTCCCTAGTTGAAGGCGCGTAAGAAGCAACCAATTGATGTTTCTCTCACACCTCCATGTTTCTCACCCTCTCTTTCTCCCTCCCTTCCCTTCTCTCTAAAAATATAGAAATAAAATTAAAAAAATATTTAATTAAACAATGACAGAAAACTTCCAAAATTTAATGAAATATATTTATCTACACATCCAAGGAGCTCAAGAAAGTACAAGTAGGACAAATACTAGATGATTCATAGCAGAAACATTACAGTAAAATGTTGAAAGCCATGAAAAGATGGAAAATCTTAAAAACAGAAAGATGTAAAAGACATCACTTATAAGGAATCTACAATATAATTAATTGTTGACTTCTCAGTAGAAATAATGTAGGGCATAGGGAGTGAAAAACCAAACTGAAAGTGATGAAAGAAAGAAGTCTGTTAACCAAGAATCCTATATGCATCAAATTAACTTAAAAAATGAAGATAATAACATTTAGGCATGTAAGGAGTTTGGAAGTTGTCTCTCCTGTCCACACATCAAGAAAAAAGAACCTGAACCTGAAAATCAACAATTTCTCTCAGATGTTAGAGAAGGGAGGGCATAGGATACACCAGTAATCCTTGAATTAAACAGATGGACAGATGGATACAAAGAAGCACAATTTATCAGAGTAGAAATGGAGGAAAAGAAAACTGTGAGAACCAGGTCTAGGGTAGAAGAACCTGAACTTTAATTGATGAATTGCTGGAAGTTCAGCAAGGAAAAGCTTGAGAGTTACAAATTCCAAGAGGGCCCAGTCTTGGAGGAGACTCCCACACCTTTATAAGTTTTATTACCTGGAGCCCTATCAGGTTCTCATAGCAACTGGAGAAAAATGCCCTTGTATTTCCACTTTTTTTAAAAAAGATTTTATTTATTTATTTATTTTTAAGAGAGGGGAAGGGGGGGAGAAAGACAGAGAGAGAAACATCAGTGTGTGGTTGCCTCTCATGTAGCCTCCACTGGGGACCTGGCCCACAACCCAGGCATGTGCCCTGACTGGGAATCGAACCTGTGACCCTTTGGTTCACAGCCCATGCTCAATCCACTGAGCTACGCCAGCCAGGACTGTCTTTCCACTTTTAAATATGTCCAGAATATTCTCTTAACAAAGCCTGCTCTCAAGGGAAACTATTGTACCTACTGGGGTTTCACCAGTGCCTAACCAATCTTGGAAAAGTAAAATATACAACTCCATCAACTTATAGCTTTCTTGTCCCACCTAAAGGAGAAAACAAAACAAAAGAGAATTGAGAAGCACTTGTGAAGGTCACAGCCAAGGGGCAGTGGCTCACTAAAAAACTTAAGCCAAATCATAGTACTATCCAGTCTCCCAACACATTACCAAAACATTAATAAGGTTTCTATTTATAATACAACCGAAAGAACTGTGGATCTCAAATGAGATCTCTAGGGAAATCTGAAAAGAAAAAAAAAAAAAGAAAGAAGAGAGAAAAGAAACAGAAACAGAAAAAAAGAAGGCCAGACAAAATCAAGGATATCAGGGAAAGTTTAGCTTCCAACGCTGAGAGCTATACTGAATAGTAAACTAAGCCAAACTCCTACCCAAACACAAAATCTTATTTATTTATTTTTAAAATATATTTTATTGATTATGCTATTACAGTTGTCCCATTTCATCCCCTTTATTCCCCTTCGCCCCGTACCTCCCCACCAACATCCCCACCCTTTGGTTCGTGTCCATGGGTCATACATATAAGTTCTTTGGCTTTTACATTTCCTATACTATTCTTAACCTCCCCCTGTCTATTTTCTACCTACCATTCATGCTATTTATTCTCTGTACCTTTCCCCCCTCTTCCCCTCCAACTCCCCCTGTTGATAATCCTCCATATGATCTCCATTTCTATGGTTCTGTTCCTGTTCTAGTTGTTTGGTTAGTTTGCTTTTGCTTTTGTTTTAGGTGTGGTTGTTAACAACTGAGTTTGCTGTCATTTTACTGTTCATATTTTTTACCTTCTTTTTCTTAGATAAATCTTTTTAACATTTCATATAATAAGGGTTTGGTGATGATGAACTCCTTGAACTTGACCTTATCTCAGAAGCACTTTATCTGCCCTTCCATTCTAAATGAAAACTTTGCTGGATAGAGTAATTGATCTTGGATGTAGGTCCTTGCCTTTCATGACTTGATATACTTCTTTCCAGCCCCTTCTTGCCTGTAAGGTCTCCTTTGAGAAATCAGCTGACGGTCTTATGGGAACTCCTTTGTAGGTGATTGTCTCCTTTTCTCTTGCTGCTTCTAAGATTCTCTCCTTATTTTTAATCTTGGGTAATGTCATTATGATGTGTCTTGGTGTGTTCCTCTTTGGGTCCAACTTCTTTGGGATCCTCTGAGCTTCCTGGACTTCCATTGCCAGATTGGGGAAGTTCTCCTCCATTATTTGTTCAAATAAGTTTTCAATTTGTTGCTCCTCCTCTTCTCCTTCTGGTACCCCTATAATTCAAAAGTTGGAACGTTTAAAGATGTCTTGGAGGTTCCTAAGCCTCTCCTAATTTTTTTGAATTCTTGTTTCTTCATTCTTTTCTGGTTGAATGTTTTTTTCTTCCTTCTGGTCCACACCATTGATCTGAGTCCCAGTTTCCTTCCCATCACTATTGGTTCCCTGTACATTTCACTTAGCGTAGCCTTCATTTTTTCATCTAATTTACGACCAAATTCAACCAATTCTGTGAGCATCCTGATTACCAGTGTTTTTAACTGTGCCTCTGATAGGTTGGCTATCTCTTCATGGCTTAGTTGTATTTTTTCTGGAGTTTTGATCTGTTCTTTCATTTGGGACATTTTTTTTTTCTCAGCATGCCTGTTACTTTAAGGGCCGGAGCCTTAGGTGTTCACCAGGGCAGGGTAACCCATGTCGTTGCGTTATGACGCTGTATGTGGGGAAGGGGTCTGAGAGGGAACAATGGTGCTTGTTCTGCTCTCTGCCGGCTTTCAGTCACTTCCCCCGCTGCCCACAAGCAAATTGGGCCCTTCTGTACTGATTCCTGGTTGAGTGGGCTTGTGTGAGTCCTAGGATCCTGTGGGTCTCTCCAATGAACTCTCCTGGGAGTTCCTCCCGCTGCCGCCTCAACCCCCACAGGTATTTTCAATTGGTGGTTTGAGGCTTTATTTCCCCCTTGGAGCCCTGGGTTGTGTGGTCTGTTTCGCTCCCCAAATGTTCGTTTATCTGCACGTGAATGTGGGACCACCTGCTCCACCAGCCTTGGCCCTGCTGGGTCCTTGCTGTGAGCCCTCTCCACCAGGATCCGCCCCGCCTACTGGTCTGGATGAACGCATCTTCTTTAACTCCTTGGTTGTCGGACTTTCATACAGTTTGATTTTCTGTCAGTTCTCGTTGTTTTTGTTTTTAAATTGTTGTTGTCCCTCTTTGGGTTGTGCCAGGAGGCACAGTATGTGTACCTACGCCTCCACCTTGGCCCAAAGCAAAATCTTTAAATATTATCTTGATTTTATAGGTAAGGAAACTAAGGCTCTAGAAAGGACAGTGTCTTGCAAAATGTTACCAGCACATGGTTATTGGTTCATTGTATAGTGTGTTAACAACACTGCATGTACAAAATCAAGGGCCAAAACTGTAAAGTGTACAGAGTAAGACAGATAATGTAAATTCTGTTTGGTTCTGTGGTAAACCAGAGACCACATGTCCTGTTTAAAGAGAGCAGCTGATCTCCAGCTAGGGCTAATTGCTGAAATACTGTCATGTGGGTCCAATATTGCCAGATATTTAGATTTTACAGGAGAAGCTAGATGTCTCAATTTTTATTTTAAATATTCCAATTTTTAAATGCTGGCAATTGATTTGAATGTTTAAAAAACAAAGTTGGTGAGATTTGGTCCACGTGATGATAGTTTGCAAATGTAAACTTTTTTTTATGTCTGATCTTATTTATTTGTTACTTAGAAAATCTAATTTTTTTAAATGACTTTTTTTTTAAAGATTTATTTATTTATTTATTTTCAGAGAGAGGAGAAGGGAGAGAGAAAGAGCAATGTATGGTTGCCTCTCACATGGCCCTCACTGGGGACCTGGCCCGCAACCCAGGCATGTGCCCCAACTGGGAATCGAACCGGGACCCTCTGGTTCCCAGCCCGTGCTCAATCCACTGAGCTACACCAGCCGGGCTAGAAAATCTAATTTTTGAGTGGACTCAGACTTAGAGGTGAAAGGTCTCAAAGAGGATAGCCTACAGCTCTTGGCAATCTGCTCCTGGCATTTTTCTTTGGTGTCTTTCATGCTCTTAGCCAAAAGTTTAGCATATTCTGTGTCCTCTTCTTTCTTTTTCTTAATACATTGTTTCTTCAGAGCAATATGCCAATGTTTGTCTTGTAGGATATGTAGAGTGACAAGACACTGAATCTTCGGTGCATTGGTCCTAGGTTTCTATTTAAAAAATATTTTATTTATTTTTAGAAAGGGGAAGAGAGGAAAAAAGAGAGGGAGAGAAGCATCGATTGGTTGCCTCTTGCGTGCCCTCAGCTGGGGACCTGGCCCACAACCCAGGCATGTGCCTTGACTGGAAACTGAACCAGCAACCTTTCAGTTCATAGGCTGGCATTCAATACATTCAACCACACCAGCCAGGGCAGTCCTAGGTTTGTTATCATCTTTGTTTAGGGGATTTCTTACAACATATTGGTGGACATCATCTTTTGAGACTGAAAAGTTTGTGGATTCTGTTAGCTCTTTTGAGCCCCAGGTAACATGGCAGAGTAGTATCTATGAGACCAGAAATATCTCTCTCCCTCTTTTCTACAATGCTGAAGTTGAGAACACTGAGATTGGCATTCACACTGTAACCCTGAACAGATCTGAGCTTTCTCTCTCTAGTCTTCTTTGGTATATAACAGGAGTGCCCCTTAGCAGCAGATGGATGCAACCATGGGTCAAGACATCCTGCTTCATGGGGAAAACTTGTTTGTCATTCCCATCACTGATTAAAACCATATAACCCTTCCATTCTTCACCCAAAGCATCAGCAACTTCTGTGGCCATATACTTCTCATAAAAGGTATGAAGTTTGCATTCATAGTCCACTTCAATAAGTTTCTTGCAGCCATTGGCTGGAAAAGAGATGTTCAGCTTCATCCTGAAGCAGCGGACGACCTCCAAGGCTCCATGAAAAATAGCATAAACTTTTTTTTAATGGAAATATTAGTGATTTAAGAATATACTGATACCTCAACAGCAATGTGAATTTTTCATTAACCAAAGTAATGGGGAATAGGGAGATATCACAGCATCAGTATCAATCTCATTTTCCATTGAATATTCTATCAGAAGTACTCATAATAAAATCATGTGATTAAAAAATTGCTTCTCTTTATTTCAGGCCTTGTGATGAAGGTATTAATAAACACACAAAGAGTAAGCAGTTCACCAGGAAAAAAGATAGACCCTGGATAATATTAAAATGAAAAAAATCAGTTCATAAGTAATTGAAATGGACTATATTTGTGTGATGAAAAATCCAAATATAATTAATGTATGTTGAAGCATTAAAAATAATGGGGATAGATATGAGTTATTGATTTGTAACTTTTAAAAGGCATGACAATTTGGGAAAGAAATTTATGCTGTCATTTTTTTTAACTTATAGAAAGCCATTTGAGAACACTGTACATGCTTTGACAAACAACAGACTAAGCTATATTTAAAGTAAAGCTCTGGCCTACTAATAGTTACCAAGTGAATTAATAAAATGTTTAACTTTTACATTCAAAAAGCTATAGGTGTGACAGTATTTTATTATTTTTTTAAAGTATTCATTGAAGAAAGCAGGAGAAAGATGGAAAGGAAGAAACAAGTACATCTTTGGAATTTTTGGGCCTTTATGAAATAACTGCACCACTAATTATACCCCCATGAGGTACTGTGATTTTGAATATAGTTCAGTAGGTTAATTATTATTTAAAAGTTTAAATAAAATCAACAAGGTGTTACTGCAAAAAAATTTAAGCAAAATGAATTAATTTTCCTCATTGGAGTCAATTAAAAAGTTTAAAGATATCTACCCACTGGGGAAAAAATGTTCAAAGACTGTAATAAAATGTTAAGAAGATGAGATTAAGATAGTAGCTTTAAATCATGACAAAACTAGCAATGTAATATTGAATGTTGTTTCAACATGTTCAAAACTAAGCAGGATTCCAGCCCCCCACAAACTATTTAGTTTGCTCTCAGTTCTGGCTTTCTTCAGATCAGAAGAATCTCTCCCATTTACATGTAGCTTGGAAATGCTTTAAATCACAGTTTGGGGTTTTGTAAAAAGCATAAGTAGCCTAATTATTTATATTTATTTAAGTATTCCACTAACATTACTCTTATTTAAAATGATGGGAACTCATATGAATTGATAAAGTGTTGATAAAGCTGGACAAATTTCTTAATCTCTCTGTCCAAGAGCTTATCTCTCAAATGAGGATAGAATTGTTGTGAGAATTAAATAAATCATACAACACACTTGGCATATAGCTAGTGTTTAACAAAGATTAGTTTTTATCATTATTATACAATAAATGGTTACTCACTCTTTTGTTGAGACAAATAACAGGCCACAGGCTGCAACCCAGTGTGCAACAACAGCAGAGACAACCACATAGCAGCCATTTCACATTGACTGGGAGAGCCTTTTTCAAACATGCATTCACACGTCCAATGCTGGTCTTAAACTCTTCCGGGGCAACCTACAACAAGGGTACAATCTTAAAAGGTTGTGGGCAACTTTTCACTATTTATATCTAAACCCAAAGAAAATGTTTGTCTTATTACAAATACTTTAAGGAATTACAGGTTTAAATATATTTCTTCTCTACTTTCCCAAATAAATATATATTAGCTACTCCTGATGATACGACAAAGCAAAAACAATATAATTTCATGTTTACAGCATTTATTCTGATGTTAGAAAACAATCTTCTGAAATTACCAACAATAAAATGATAACAATATTGGTGGTAAAGGATACTCATCAAGCAGTTTTCTTACCAAATATCCTGAATATTAAGGCAATATTATTTATAGTTTCCAGTCACTCTGACTACCAGTTGAGTAAGATCAGAACCTATATACTACCAGAGGAAATGGAATTAAAATTAGACTTTAGCAATACTCTTGGATAACATTTAAAAAGACAACTCTCAAACCTTTTCACCCTGGCAAATTTGCAACATAACAATTTTAACACTTGACATTGTTTCCATTGTTTGTAGGTAAAAGCTACACTAATAAAAGTCTCTGGGGTGATTACATGCAAAGGACTGGTCTTAAGACATAGCAGAGGTACTCTCAGTCAGCCAGCTGGAGAGAAGGACCCACCAAAGAATGACCCAACAACAATCCAAACCCAATTACAACCAGAGAGCCAACAAAAACAGCATATAGAGCATCCCAAGAGCATCAAGATCAGGAGATCAAGGAGACTGTGCTACTGTATCACACAGGCTTCCTACCACAGAAGTTTACACCATAAAGACAAGGAGTTAAAGCAGATCAATCTAACACACAGAAACAAACAAGAGTCCCCCCTAAAATGGGGTGACAAAGAAAGAACTCCCAATCGAAAGGAAAGGAGGAATTCCCAGAAAGAGTGCTAAATGAAAGAGAGGCAAGAAAGCTACCAAACACTGAGTACAAAATCATGGTTATAAGGAAGTTGGATGAGCTCAATGAGAACTACAAAGAACTGCAGGGAAGCTACAAGGAACTTACTGCAACTACATCAGCATGAAAAAGGGTATAGAAACTATCAATAAGAGCCAGGAGAAAATGAAGAATACAATTTCTGAATTGAAGAACACAGCAGAAAGAAGAGCAGGCTAGATGAAGCAGAGGATTGAATCAGTGAGCTGGAGGACAAAGTAGGGAAAAATTCACAGACAGAGCAACAAAATGAAAAAAAAAACTAAAAAAGAATGGAAGGGGTTTAAGGGAGATGCAGGACAACATGAAACATAATAATATCCATATCATAGGAATAACAGAAGGAGAAGAAGAAGAAGGGATAGGAAACCTATTTGAAAAAGTAATGACGGAGAAGTTCCCTAACATGATGAGAGAAAAAGTCACACAAGCCCAGGAGGTACAGAGGATCCAAATCAAGATGAATCCAAAGAGGCCCAATCCAAGACACATCATAATTAAAATGGCAAAATTTAAAGACAAAGAATATTAAAGGCAACAAGGGAGAGATAGCCAGTAACACATAAGAAAGCCCTAATAAGGCTATCAGTTGATTGCTCAGCAGAAATACTACAAGCCAGAAGGGAATGGCAATAAATATTCCAAGTAATAAGCAAAGGCCTGCAACCAAGACTATTCTACCCAGCAAGACTCTCATTTAAAATGGAAGGCAAAAAAAGGAGCTCTCCAGATTAAAAAAAAAAAAGAGTAAAAGAATACATCGCCACCAAACCACATTGCAAGACATGCTAAAGGGACGGCTTTAAGAAGATGAAGAAAAAGAGAGCAAGAGAGAGAGGAACACAAGAACAAAGGGAAAATGGCAATGAATAAGTACCTAACAATAATAACCTTAAATGCAAATGGATTAAGTGCTCCAATCAAAAGATTACAGGGTAGCTGAATGGATAAGAAAACATGACCCACTATATGCTGTCTACAAGACAAAATATGCTGTCTACCTCAAAATAAAAGACCTACAAGACTGAAAGTAAAGTGATGGAAAAAAATATTCCAAACAAACGGTCCTGAAAAAAAAGCTGGGGTAGCAATATTTATATCAGACAAAATAGACTTCAAAACAAAGGCCATGAAAAGAGACAAAGGAGGACACTACATAATGCTTAAGGGAACAATCCATCAAGAAGATATAAACATTCTAAACACATATGCACCCAACACAGGAATACCCAAATATATAAGGAAAACTTGGAGGACTTTAAGAAAGATATTCTTAGCAACACACTCATCATAGGGGATTTTAACACCCTATTGTCAACAATGGATAGATCTTCCAAGCAAAGAATCAGCAAGAATATATGGCATTGAACAACACTCTAGATCAAATGGACTTAATTGATATATACAGAATCTTTCACACCAAAGAATCAAAATGTACATTCTTTTCAAATGCACATGGAACATTTTCAAACATAGACCACATCATAGAACACAAAACAAATCTCAACAAACTCAAGAAAATTAAAATCATATGAAGCATCTTCTCAGATGACAATGGCTTGAAACCAGAAACCAACATCAGGGGAAAAACCGAAAACATTCAAATTCATGGAGACTGAATAACATGCTATTAAATAATGAATGTGTTACCAATGAGATAAGGAAGAAATCAAAAGTTTCTAGAAACAAATGAAAATGAACATACAACAGTTCAAAGCTTATGGACACAGCGAAGGAAGTCCTGAGAGGGAAGTTAATAGCATTACAGGCCTATTTAAAAAAGATAGAAGCATTTAAAATAAACAACCTAACCCTAAATCTACAAGAACTGGAGGAACAACAAACAAAGCCCAGAGCGAGTAGAAAGAAGGAAATAACCAAGATCAGAGCATAGACCAAGATCAGAGCAGAAATAAATGACATAGAGACTAAAAGAAGAATTCTAAGGACCAATAAATCCAGGAGCTGATTCTTTGAAAAGATAAACAAAACTGAAAATCCTTTAAGCAGAGTCATCATGAAAAAAAGAGAGGAGCCAAATAAAATCAGAAACAAAAGAGGAGAAATTACAACCAATACCATAGAAATACAGAGGATTGTAAGAAATTACTAAGAAAAACTATATGCCAAGAAATTTGAAAACCTGGGCAAAATGGAGAAATTTCTAGAAACATATAATCTTCCAAAACTGAATCATGAAGAAACAGAAAGCCTGCATAGACCAATAACAATTAGTGGAATTAAAGTAGTAATATAAAAACTCCCAGCACACAAAAGCCTTGGACTGGACGGCTTCACAGGCAAATTTCACCAAATATTTAGGGAAGAGCTAACGCCTATCCTTCTCATACTATTCCAAAAAAGTTCAAGAAGAACGAAGACTCCTAAACTTTTTTATGAGGCTAGTATGATCCTAACTCCAAAACCAGGTAAAGACCCAACAAAGACAGAAAACTACAGGCCAATCTCACTAATCAACATAATGCTAAAATCCTCAACAAAATATTGGCAAACTGGGTCCAGCAAAACATCAAAAAGATCATCCACGACTAAGTGGGATTCATCCCAAGGATGAAAGGATGGTATAATATTCATAAATCAATAAACATAATACACAACATAAATAAAGGCAAAATACACATGATCATATCAATAGATGCTGAAAAAGCATTTGGTAAAGTACAGCACCCATTTATGATAAAAACGCTCAGCAAAATGGGAGTAGAGGGAGCATACTTCAACATAATAAAGGTTATATATGAGAAACCTACAGCCAACATTATATTTAACAGGCAAAAACTAAAAGCTTTCCCACTAAGATCAGGAACAAGACAAGGATGTTCGCTTTCACCACTTCTATTCAATATAGTATTGGATGTTCTAGCCCATAGTGATCATACAAGAAAAAGAAATAAAAGGCATCCAAATTTGAAAGGGGGCAGTAAAACTGTAATTATTTGCAGATGACATGATGGTGTAGATAGATCCTACAGGTTCCACCAAAAAACTACTCCATCTAAAAAGTGAATTTGGCAAAATAGCAGGACACGAAGTCAGTATTCAGAACTCTAAGGCATTTTTATATACCAACAATGAAGTATCAGAAACAGAAACTAGGAAAAGAATCCCATTTACTATAGCAACAAGAAAAGTAAAGTACCTAGGAATAAATTCAACCAACGAGGCAAAAGACCTGTACTCGGAAAACTATGGAACACTAAAGAAACAAATTAAGGAAGGTACAAACAAATAGAAGCATGTACTGTGTTGATGGATGGGAAGAAAAACATCATTTAAATGTCCATACTACCCAAGCAATCTATAGATTCAATGCAATCCCTATTAAACTACCAATGACATGTTTCATGGATTTAGAACAAGTATTTCAAAACTTTATATGGAACCAAAAATGACCCTAAACAGCCGCAGCAATCTTAAGAAAGAAGAACTAGGAGGGATCACAATACCTGATATCAAACTATACTACAAGGCCATTGTAATAAAAATAGTCTGGTACTGGCATAAGAACAGACAGATCAATGGAACAGAATAGAGAGCCCAGAAATAAAACCATGTCTTTATATTCAATTAATATTTGACAAAGAGGAGAGAAGCATAAAATGGAGAAAAACAACCTCTTCAACAAACGGTGCTGGGAAATCTGGAATAGTACAAGCAAAAAAATGAAACTAGACCACCATCTTACACCATACACCAGAATAAACTCAAAATGGACAAGAGACTTAAACATAAGCTGCGACATTATAAAAGTCCTAGAGGAAAGCATAGGCAGTAAAATTTCAGATATCCCATATAGCAATATTTTCACTGATACGTTCTCTAAGGCAAGGGAAATAAAGGAAAGAATAAACAAATGGGACTACATCAAATTAAAAAGCTTCTACATGGCTAAAGAAAACATTATCAAAATGAAAAGGGAACCAACTGTATGTGGAAACATATTTGCCAACGAAACCTCGGACAAGGGTTTGATCTACAAAATACATAAAGAACTCATCTGACTCAACACCAGGAAGACAAACAATCTCATTAAAAAATGGGCAAAGGACTAGCCATCAGAGAGATGCAAACTAAAACCACAATGAGACACCACTTCACACCAGTCAGAATGGCCATCATTAACAAATCAACAAACAAGTGTTGGCAAGGATGCAAAGAAAAGGGAACCCAAGTGCACTGTTGGTGGGAATGCAGACTGGTGAAGCCACTGTGGAAAACTGTATGTAATTTCCTCAGAAAACTAAAAATGGAACTGCCTTTTGACCCGGTGATCCCACTGCTGGCATTATACCCTAAGAATCCTGAAACACCAATTCAAAAGAACCTATGCACCCCAATGTTCATAGCAGCACAATTTACAATAGCCAAGTGCTGGAAGCAGTACATGCCCATCAGTAAATGAGTGGATAAAAAAACTATGGTACATTTACACAATGGAATACTACACTGAAGAAAGAAAGAAGGAGCTCCTGCCCTTTGTGACAGAGTGGATGGAACTGGAGAGCATTATGCTATAAGTTGAACATAATGAGCAAAACAAACAAATGAACAAAATACAACCAGAGGTATGGAAACAAGGAATAGAGTGACAGGGATAGAGGGGAGAGGGATAAGGGAAGAAAGAAGGAGACAGGCTTAGTTAAAGAAGTATACATGACCCATGGACACAGAGAACAGGGTGGGGATTAACTGTGGAAGTGGGGGTGGGTGGGCAGTGGATGGGGCAGGGGAGAGCAACAGGAGAAAATTTGGACAACGCTAATAGAACAACTATTAAAAAAAGAACAAAAAAGAACTGGTCTTAGTACTCAGTATAAATGGCTTCATGATTGATGTAAATTTTGAAAGTTGAAAAGTCATTATACAAGTTTATATTTTTAATTACTACCTCCATTCCTGGAAGTGGCTGCTTGTGCTTCTCTATAAACAATGGCAAAGTAAGTTCAAAGGCAAGAGCATGAGGCATAATTAGATTTATACCAAAAATTGTGTTTGAAGGTTATACAATTCATAGGTATACTAAAGATAGTTTGATTTCAGTGATACCATATTTCTAAATCACAAAATTATTCCCTTTGATTTAGAAAGCTGTCAGACATGGAAAACAGTATGGAATTTCCTCAGAAAACAAAAATGGAACTGCCTTTTGACCTGGTAATTCCACTGCTAGCATTATATCTTAACTAAGAACCCTGGAAACCAATCCAAAAGAACCTATGCACCCCAATGTTCATAGCAGCACAATTTACAATAGCCAAGTGCTGGAAGCAACTTAAGTGCCCATCAGCAAATGAGTGGATCAAGAAACTATGGTACAATCCCAGTAGTGGAATTGCTGGGTCAAAAAACTATGGTACATTTACACAATGGAATTCTATGCAGCAGAGAGAAAGAAGGAGCTTATACCCTTTGTGACAGCATAGATGGAACTGGAGAGCATTATCCTAAGTGAAATAAGCCAGGTGGTGAGGCACAAATACCATATGAGCTCACCTTTAACTGGAACATAATCAACAAAAGAAAAACATAACCAGAGACATTGAAATTAAGAACAATCTAACAATAGCCAGGGGGGAGGGGACTGTGGGGAGAAGAGTTTTCAGGAACTACTATAAAGGACACATGGACAAAAACAAGGTGGGGTAGAAACAGGGGCGGGAGGTGGGGATGGTTGGGATAGTGGGGAGGGGTGGGGGGAAAAGGCAGAAAACTATACCTAAACAACAATAAAATTCCAAAGTATTTAATAAAAAAAAGAAAGAGAAAGAAAATACATTAAAAAAATAAAAAGCTGTCAGACAGTAAAATCTAGGAGAAAAAATCCAGCATTCAACCGTGTAAGCAAAACTTATGAAACTGTTAGAAAAAAGATGCTGTTGTAAAATAAATCCCCAATTAGCATGTTTGGTATAAAAAATATAGAGTTTTACAGTTCTTCTAAGTAAAAATATACTACAGGAATCAATTTATTAAATTTTTGTCTTTTAATCAAAACTATAAAACATATACCTGTAAGCAGATGTTGGAAAGATATATGACCACAGAACTGAGCACTATCATGATTAAAACATCAATTATATTAGTTTTATTGGAATCATTTGTGCCACCCAATAAGTTAATTGCTTCACCTATAAATTTAGTTTTCTTCCTAATATGTTAACTAACAACAATTGTGAAACTGTGAAGCTCAAAGTTTGTATTTACATGGGTAAATTAATTTTGTATTTCATCTAGATGGTTGGCAATATGACGTAAAGAGAGTTAATGAGTAAAAAGAATTCCAATTAAAAGACTACATTTCTAAGGTAAATAAGAAAATAAATTCAGAGAACTATGACATAACTGAAAATATTAAACACTAGCAGGCTAAGCACATTAGACAATAAATCCAGAGTTTTAGTAATTTATTAGCTATGACAAATTTGAGGCAAATTCATTGAATTTTTCTGAGTTTTAGTTTTCCAGCTATATAAAATGAGAATAACAGTCTTTGTTTTACATACCTCACAGGGAATGGAAATTATACTTTAGAAAGAATGTCCTGATGGAATGCTTCTAAAAAGGAAGTCAGTGAATCCTATCTCTAGCTAGATTTAGAGAAAGAAAAGCAAAGCTCTTTTGCATGAAGTCTCACTCAAACAAGTTGGCTACACAATTATAAACAAAAGGATAATCTTCTACATTTTGAATTCAAATACAATGCTGTTCAGTTCTTCAATTCTTCAGAGCAAAAAGGATATTATTTTTATTTTATTTTTAAAGCAATTTTTATAAGAGTTTCATTTTATTTGATCCAAACTGAGGGCATGCCATGAAGCAAGATGCTCTTAAAAGATGTTAAGATGTTTTTAATGATTTTATTTATTTATTTTTGGAGAGGAGATGGGAGAGAGAAAGAGAGGAAGAGAAACATCAATGTGTGGGTGCCTCTTTCATGCATCGCATGGGGGACCTGGCCCACAACCCAGGCATGTGCCCTGACTGAGGATCGATCTGGTGACTCTTTGGTTTGCAGCCTGGTACTCAATCCACTGTGCCACACCAGCCAGGGCTAAAGTAATAAAATAAATATATTAAAATGAAAACTTACTAAAATTTCAAACTACAGCCTGCATTTTGACTTTTAAAAAGAAGCCAAGGTTGTCTTTGGAAAAAATGTATTTGAGTAGCAATGGAAGTCATAAAACAAAGATCAAGGTATAGGAAATGAGAACTGGTTAACTACTGATTTTAAACAATGTAAAAGAAATGTTTAGTTAACTGTGTGGAATCAGAGTTAATAAAATATCACTTACTTCCATATAATTGAATATCTCTAGTAATGAAGGTTAATGGATGCCCTTTACTTTCTAGCCACACGGTGGGATAAAAACATTTAATTCCTTTTGACATTCTTGGAAAGAGAAAAGAAAACCACACCATAAAGGTGGAGAAAGTGTCATAATATATTTCTATTTTATTTTAGAAAGGGGAAAGGAGAGAGAAGGAGAGGGAGAAAAACAACAATGTGAGAGAGAAACATCAATTGGCTGCCTTTGGTATGCACCCCAACTAGGGACTGAACCTGCAATCTAGGCATGTGCCCTGACCAGGAATCAAACTGATGACCTTTTGCTTTGCGGGCTGATGCCCAACCAACTGAGCCACACTGGCCAGGGCAGGGTCATAATATTTTATAATAGAATACAAAAGACTCTGTAAAAAGAAGAAAATGTAAGCAAAACCCAGCAGGACTGATCTGTTCCCTTCAATCAAGGGGGGCATAATCCTATCAATCAGCTGTCATACTGGATCACAAAAGTAAAGGTTGATTTTATGGCTTATAGTTCCTAACACTGCACACTAATCTCTCCATAATACCATTTAATGGTTTAAACTGAGGATCAGAAATTTTTATTTATTTAGTTTTAGAGAGAGAGGAAGAGAAGGAGAAAGAGAGGGAGAGAAACATCTGTGTGTGGTTGCCTCTCACGCACCCCCTTACTGGGGATCTGGCCCGAATCCCAGGCATGTGCCCTGACTGGGAATCAAACTGGCGACCCTTTGTTTCACGGGCCCACACTCAATCCACTGAGCTATATCAGCCAGGAGAAACTTTTATTTCTTTTCTAAAATTCCATGTATCTTTCATTTTCTGGTCAACAGAATCTGTATGTATACACCTGCTTGATATGTCCTAATATGACGGGATTTATCTTTAGTGAAATGATGGAAAGAATCTTTTCTGCATTTAATATAAGAGATTATCTTTATTTTTAATTATTATTATTATTATTATTATTTTAGATTTTATTTATTTTTAGAGATAGGGGAAGGGAGGGAGAAAAAGAGGGAGAGAAACATCAATGTATGGTTGCCTCTCACATGGCCCCCACTGGGGACCTGGCCTGCAACCCAGGCATGTGCCCTGACTGGGAATCGAACCAGGACCCTTTGGTTCCCAGCCCGTGCTCAATCCACTGAGCTACACCAGCCAGGGCTGTACTTATTATTTTTATGCTTGCATAAAATGTGTTTGTTTTTAAAATTTTTATTGTATTTTTTCTATTACCATTTAGTCCCCTTATACTCCATCTCCCCAATCACCACACTGTTGTCCATGTCCATGCTTTACTTAAAGTATTAATACACCAGCACAAAATTAATTTTGAACCACAGAGCTTGTCAAAGTGGTTTTTTAGGTTTTCAGAATGCACTTTATGCAATTTTGCTTAGTTGAGGCATAAAAGTTATTTAGAATACTGAAAGACACTTTTGTAAATGGTAGACTCATTTTTCTACTTTAGCTAATGCATTTATTCATTTTTTAAAAGATTTTATTTATTTTCAGAGAGAGGAGAAAGGAGGGAGAAAGAGCAATGTATGCTTGCCTCTCACATGGCCTTCATTGGGGACCTGGCCCGCAACCCAGGCATGTGCCCTGACTGGGAATCGAACCGGGACCCTCTGGTTCCCAGCCCGCGCTCAATCCACTGAGCTACACCAGCCAGGGCTTGCATTTATTCATTTTTACACAAAGGCTGCTATATCTGGAATTTAGACTTTTTTTCTGGGACACGTAAATTCTTTTTTCCTCTTTCCCCAGTTATCAGAGAAGCATTTTTGTAATAAAAAAATAACCTATACAAATGAAACAGTGCCAACTGGAGAAAAATTATTTCATTAAAGAGAAATGAATGAAGCTAATGTTACCACCACAACTTTTAAAAATCAGACTCTCAGAATTTGTTTTGGTGCTTTTTAAAAAAATCACCAAACACTAAACTAAGAAAAACATTATGGTATCATTTATGCCTTATCCAATATATGAAAAATTTTGTGCACTTTAAAGAATGCATACTAGAATAAAATATCCAATCATTATGACATGCGCTACAAAAATGGTTTGGTCACCTGAAAAGAATGGATGTCATTAAGAACAGCTCATGTCCAAATCATTTAAGTTGTCTGCAAGCATACTAAAACAGCTTGAAATTCTTACTCCTCTAGTTTAAAAAACTGTACTTTTGGGCTGGTAAAGTTTTTAATTTTAGAAGGCTTGGAGATAAACAAAGAGTTGTTAGCACATACAACTGGCCTATTTCAAAGACAGGTAATTCTTATACCTGGGAACTCTCTTCTGTGACACACTTTTCTGATTATTCATTTTTCTAGAATTTCTTAAATTTGTAATTCAAACTTTAAAACAAACTAAACTAGTAATGAAGTTGGATATTACTGCCCAGACAACACATGCAAACAGCATCAAGGGAAACATAAAGAACAAATTTTCCATTGGAAATGTTTTAATTCACATCCTTTTTAATTTTGAATGTGCTATCTTTCCACAAACATATTATTATTCAAGAGATTTTTTCATAACAATTTCTTTCATTTGAAGAAAACATTTATGATTAATTCATATAAAACAAGACTAAGTCTGAACCGCTACTTTAATTGAATTATTCTAAGTGAGCAGGATAGGAAGGTAGAACATAGTAAAGAGTGAGGTCAAAATCTCACACTAAACAATTCCCTGTATCCTAAAAAGTTATATGGTCACATATTTTCTAATGTCAAATTAGCCAAGGACTATCTCTACCCACTTATATTATATAGAATGCTTTGTTGTTACACTTCAGAAGAGATAGAAAAGGTCCAAAGTCAAGAGGGCGAATTATTGGTGGGATTAGAGAATAAACCATTACTCAGATGAAGAATGTAGAAGTTGCAAAAGCAATTAAAAATTCAAAGCTAGTAAATAGAGAAAATTGGGTAAACCATCATGGTGCAACTGGAATACACTGATGACAATGGTCACCAGCAACCACCAACTTACACCGGGAAGCTGTAAGTACCTGACAATATACTAGAAATTTTACATATGCTTTCTCATTTAATCTTTACAACAATAAGTCAAGTACTATTATCCTCATTTCTATTTTTCACATATGAACAGAGGCTCAGAGAAGTAGCTTGCCTAAGGCCACAAAATCAGTAAATAACAAATTTACAATCCAGATCTGACTTCAAAGCTTGTTGAATTACTGTATACTGTCTGAAGCTAGCTCCCATTTTTCAGGGGGAGAATGAAGCAAATAAAGTATAAAATACTTTTTAAGGTTAAATTAAATAAAATTTATTATGATCTCAGTGATAACCTTTGGAAAAAACCAGGTTTGTTATCTTCCCCTCCCTCCCATGAGGTTGGGGAGAAGATTGGGAACAGAACAAAAGTGAGGAGAATAAGCAATTGGATAATTTATCATGACAAAAAAGAGCCACTATTAAGTAGAAGTATCTTATCCCATTCTCAAAGAGTTTAGACTGAGAGAACAAATTGAAAGTAAATTAAGGTTTACCAGAGAGAAAGAGGGGTAGAAGAGGGGGAAGGGGATGAATGGTGATGGAAGGAGACTTGACTTTGGGTGGTGAACACACAATACAATATACAGGTGATGTATGACAGAATTGTACACTTGAAACCTATATACTCTTATTAACCAATGTCACCCCAATAAATTCAATCAAAATTTTAAAAAGTAAATTAAGATTTAAATAGGCACGATAGTCACATGGTTCAAAAATAAAAACAATACTGAAAGATATTCGGAAATGGTTTCATCCTTACCCTTGCCTCCATTCATCTCATTCCTCTTCTCCCATGAAGGTAATGACTTGTATTAGTTTCATGTGTATCCTTCTAGAATTACTTCATATAATTATCAATGTGCTTATTTCTCCCCTTTATTACACATACTATAAACACTAATTTGAACCTTGCTTTTCTCAATTGCAATGAGCAAAATTAACACTAAAATAGCATATTAAAGCCCTTAAGAGAATAAAATGATTTTAAATATGACCAAAATCTATATTGACAAATAACATTATTCTAGTAGTAAAATTAAACAGGATCATATTAAATTATAGGTTTCAAAATCCAAAAAAATTAACTTCTTTTAACCCTGAATCAACATTTCAGCTACCAAGCAGTTAGCTCTTAACCATTTGAAAATTATTGAATATTTTGTAATATAGTGTTTTTTTCTTTTTTCATCTACGTTTTCTCAAGTAACAAACACATGTAAATAATCTTTTGCCTTAGAGCCTTTTCCTTTGGACAGAGAAGTTAGCATTACTGTAATAAGAGGAGTTTCCAAAAATTGTTTCAAAACCTACCAAGTCTTTGACTATTCAATCTCCATGCTAGAAGAAACTACTGAATGTAAAAGGGCCAGGAAATAGAAAGAAAATAATTTCTTGCAGTGAGTCCAATTTTAGAAGCTCAAATTATCTAAAAAGTAGAAAAATAACCAAAAATTTGATGATTTGATATATAACAAAATCAGACCACAGGACAGTTTTAAAGAGTGTTACAAAGTTAAACAATAACTTCGTTTACTCTAAAACATCGGATATTAGATTTGTCTGCATCTGCTGAAACCAGGGGTTCTCCATACACTTTGCATCCAGAGTGAGACACATACACACTGATAGGGGACATGTGCAGATTGATGGTAGCCAGGCTCCAACTGGGCCTGCTGCAACTACCCATGCAGATTTATTAAAATCAAACAACTGCTGTGTCAACTTCCAGTAACCCCTTCCACAATACCTTGACTACCCTAAGCCCAGCAATGCGACCACGAAGGCAAGTGGTGGTGCTCTGCAGTCAACAGCCAGTCTCATTCTTTCTTATACATCTCTATGTTTTTTTTTTAAATTGTTGTTCTGGTACAGTTGTCTCCATTCCCCACCACCACCAATCCAAAAGAACCTATGCATCCCAATGTTCACAGCAGCACAATTTACAATAGCCAAGTGCTGGAAGCAACCTATATCTCTATTGTTGAGACTCAGCCGGGAAACATCTATACTTCCCCATCTTCTAAACCCAATCCAAATGGCAACTAGACATCCAGTGTGACAAGGAAAAAACAAGCCTTCATTGACTCTGCTAATTCCACAAGTAATTTTATCAACACAGAAAATGTTGAGGATCTCCAATATTTTTATTACAGGCTTTTTTATTGTGGTAAAACATATACAACAAAATTTACCGAAAAATTTTTAACCATTTTTTGGCTGCTGATTCCAAATTTGATTGGTTTGAATAGCATGTGCAGGGTTTGATTAAATGATGAATGATAATATTAAATTTGCTGGAGTTTCCTGTACAAGATGAAGAAACACATCTAAAATTGGTTCAGAGATGATTTCCTTAAATGTGGATTAAGAAGTATGGACATATAAAATTCCACCTTGAAAATGAATAGGTTTTATCTTTTTTAGAGATAAAGGATAGGATTAGGAATAGAGTCATTTTTCATTTGGTTCATTAAAGTTATAAGGCCATAAAACAGGTAATGCAAAAAGCTTCCATGGTTCTACTTATATGTACATTAGAAGAGACTTCCAGGTGTTTCTGTAAATCCTCAATGTATTGCTTCACATTACTCATTTAATGCCCACATAACTCTAGATATCTAGATAAAGATTTACATTGTTAAGCTATTACTGTTCTCTTGGGTACTGAACTCTTTCCTCTGAGGCTTTGTGTTTGACATTGCATTTGACTTTTTATGTAGTGATTGATATGTGCCAGGAGACAATGATGAATTGGAATCTACCCCAAATCCAAACATAATGAATTAATTTTGCTTATATACTTATCACATACTCCTATTCAATAAGAATGCCAGATTCATTCTGCCTAACTAATTACAAAGGGTAGAAGGCCTTTTTATTTCTGCATATATTGAATACTTTTTATAATTAAAAATTATTTGCTTTGAAGGTAAAATAGACAAATCTTAAAATGGAAAAAGCAAGTATGTGAGGGAGTCAAAACTGTAAATAAGGTATTTGGGAAGTGAATTTACCTACATTAAATTCAGAAAAACTTTTAGAATCTTTCTGTACATACTTTATTTTTAAAACTATGAATCAGAATAGCCACATTTGGAACGCTTTCTATTATTGGTCAATATTTTCAGATAGTTAGAACCTTATCCTAAACCTAATATGGGCTTGATTCTGGAAAGTAAATCATTTCACACTGCCTGGATGCACAGAAACCTTTTGAAATTAGACACTCCCTAAAGTCTCATTCGCATGATCACACACTGATGCTTAAATGTTCCAGTATCTAATATGGCCACACTAGTCTTGATAACCAAAGTCACTGTTTTCTATCTTTAGAAACCTACCCAGGAACACCACATCCAACAGATCTCAAGGTACTGTGTATGTGAATGAATGTTCCCTTTTGTTTCATAACTGAATGCTGTACATCTATTTTGGATTGTATATTGTGTTTGTGTATTTATGCTTTGATTCATAGTAACTTCTCATGTTATTTACAAGCTGTAAATAAAAAGAAATGGCTGAAAGAGCAAGAAATAAAAATAAAACACGAGAAATTACTAACCTAAATGAAAACAGTTATATCAATAGCTACCAGGGCTGGAAAAAAATAGCAAAATTGTAAAAACCGAACAAGTAAGTAAATAATGGCTGGCATTAACGGACAATGAACAAAATAACTGGTCATAGGCACAACCTTCAGTCACAAATGACACAGCCTCCAACTACCCTGTCCTCTTCTAATTAAATTTCATTACCAGTGAGTCAAACATTTGTCATAACACTGAATAAGCCATAAAACAATGTTTTTAGAATTGAAAAATTCAAAGCAAACTGTCACTTACCTTCCCTGTTAGAACTGAAGGAAATTCAGTATCAAACTTGTTGCTCAAGCCAAACCTTAAAAACAAAGACAGAACAAAATATATTCTACCCAGCATATTTAACTCTATCCCATTTTTTAAAAAAGTTACAAAGCCATGCATTTTTCTTTTGATGTTATGATTTTAAAATGTGTCCTAAAATAATTTTATGATATTTATAGAAAATAAACCTTTGACTGTTAATTCAAATTAATACTAAAAGAAACTAACTAGATCCATAATATGGAATTAAAAATAATAAATTAGAGAAACACTGATATATAACTGGAAATATAATTTTTTAAAAGATTTTATTTATTTATTTTTAGAGAGGAGAAAGGAGGGAGAAAGAGAGGGAGAAAAACATTAATGTGTGGTTGCCTCTCAAATACCCCCTACTGGGGACCTGGCCTGCAACCCAGGCATGTGCCCTGAACGGCGACCCTTGGGTTTGCAGGCCAGTGATCAATCCACTAAGCCACACTAGCCAGGGCTGGAAGTATAATTTTTGACTGAAATGTTTCTCTTAAAACTCATTTTAGTCGATAACTGTTGGGATTGGCTGATGGGTAGTATGTGAGAGTGGATTTTACTACTCTTTCTACTTTTCTGTATGTATGAAAATTTTCCTAATAAAAACTAATAAGACCTTTGGAATCATAGAGTTCAGCAACTTATAATCAATAGTTACTATTGAGAAACTCAAAGGTTGATCCTTATGAATGGCTTTTATGTATATGTTCAACCCATTTTAAGAAAACAGATGCCAGCCTTGAAAGCTCTGAATCTCTTCAAGTATGCTCATTGAAATCTGTAGTAGGAAGTCAAAATGAATTTTATAAGCTTTTCTTCATGTACTTGTCGATTTCAGAAGGCATAACAAAGATCACTTCCTGCATGCTAGATGATACATCATAGTGACTACAATTTTATGTTAGTGATTAATGGGTTGTAAGCAAAAAGAAAAAGATACTAACATTTATTATCAATCTTTTGTGAGGTAGGCAATAATAGTAACAGTTACCAGTAAATAGGGATTTACCATGAGTTAGATACTCTGTTAGGTCAATATACTACTACTTCTAGACTTTACAACTCTGCAAGAAAGGTATTGTTATCCTGGTTTTACAGACAAGGAAGCTGACACTCAAATTTTTTTCAAAAAGTAATTAAATGACTTGCCCAAAGTTACATAACAAGTAAGGCATGTACCAAAATTCAACTGCCAATCTTTTAAGTTCATCTTGCCCTATATTAAGCTACTGGAAAACAAAAACTACTGTTTATTTTGCTATCTTTCATTATGCTTAGAGGGTATTTAATAAAAGTCTGTTGAATAATAACCTATTATATAATGTGTGATTTAACTGATTTATGGCACTTTGGTCTTAGGGTCACTTTAAAGATGTTAAGAATCCAATGTTCTATTAAAACTCTTTGTAGGAATATTATATTCTTCTTGTATTAATATGGTAATAGCTTCTTTTCAAGGACAGAAGCCAGTCTTAAAAACAAAAACTCTACATTTAGGATCTAGTAGCAAGGCACATATCTGTGCATAAATATACCATACATGTATGCTTAAATGTATTTTATAACAAATTCTATTGCTTTATTTTTAAATAGTTGAAAAAATTAATTAGCAATTGAAAACAGAACTTAACTTTATTAAAAAATATTTCATTACTTCCCCAGGTGTCAGTACAATATGTAATGAGAACATAATATTCACATAACAACATTCCCTTTAAATCTATACACAGACTCAGGAGCATAACCAAACTTAAAAAACAAGGTAGTATACCCTGTACGTGAACTTTTATGGAACTTTTTTTTTTAAAAAGATTTTATTTATTTATTTATTTTTAGAGAGAGGGGAAGGGAAGGAGAAAGAGAGGGAAAGAAACAGCAATGTATGGTTGCCTCCCATATGGCCCTCACTGGGGATCTGGCCTGCAACCCAGGCATGTGCCCAGACTGGGAATTGAACTGGGATCCCCTGGTTCCCAGCCTGTGCTCAATCCACTGAGCTACACCAGCCAGGGTGAATTTTTATGGAACTTTTATATGCTGTTTGAGAAACTGACATTCCAGTAGTAAATATACATTTTCAATTATGTACTAACTCATCAATCAATAATAATATGACAAATATTTAATAGAGCAAGAACTATATTTCATTTAAATCATATTTAGCTAAATAGTAACTTTATCATTAGTCAAAATATATAATTTAACTTATTATTCCACAAGGAGTAAATTCATATTGTGGAATATATACAGGTTTCACTTTCAGAAAGTAGACATGATGCATTTTAAAGTAGAGCTCTATTTCCTTTACCTTGTCTAAATGCCTTTTAGATGCAATGTCAATAACATGTTCTTATCTCCATTAGATTGCTGCCATTTTAACTTTTCCTAGCTGCTATTCTTTTACTGGATATCAAATATGTGGAAGATATAGACAGATATATCTGTCTTCCAAAGTGTATCGAATATTTCTATTATTTTAAAAATTCTTAGCTTTACTATTCTCTTTGCATTTATCACAAGACAAATGAACCTTATTTTCCATTGTTTTCATTTCCTTAATATCCCCTTTTCTTATTTCTTAGCCTTTTGAAATTTAGACTTGTGGTGGTGTCACTTCACTGAAAACAACCTTTTATTCATTCAGAACAAGTTCATCTTGTCTTATTTGTTGCTAAATTCAATGTCCTCTTCTCAGAACTTTCCCCTTGACTTTGCAGCTTGTGATACTGTTAATCACACCCGTCCTAAAACTCTTCCATTCTTTCACTTTCCTGTAACACTTCTGCCTTTTTCCCAAATTTAGCTTTTAATCATCTGCTTGTCTTTCTAAGGAAGCTACAACAGTTTATCTATATTTAATGGCTTTTACAATTTTATGCTGAATACCCATCAAATCTATATCTCTAGTTTTATATTTTCCAACATGCTGTAGTGTCTAATCTCTAATTGCATAATGAAAATTTCCATTTGGATATGTTGCTACAAAATGGTAATACCACAAATCAAATATGTCTAAAATTAAACGTTATCTTTTATCGGAACTGGCTACCCTTTTCAAATTCCTCATCTCCATCAATTGGACATTGACTGTCTTTAACCTAGACTATGGTATCGTTTTTTGCACCTTTCCTCTACTTTTTTTTCTTTTTTGCATGTTATTTGTATTCAGCTAGTTCCAACTCCTGTTATTTGTTCCTTTGAAATCATTCTCATAATGATTCCTTCTTTTCGAGTGCCACTTCTATGTTGGCTCTCGTCTTTGTTCATGTGATTCCTCTTGCTTCCTCTCCCTAGTTTAAATCCTATGCAGACTTCAAGGCTCAAGTCAAGTTCCAATGCCTTGAATGCTCAAGCCTTTATGGATTCTCCCCTTTTCTGAACATTCACAGCCACTTCTAATATGTACCATACAATTCAACAATTAATAAATTTACTTTTATTTTGGTATTCCACATCAATATCTTAAAGGCGATTTTCCTATTAGCTTTGTAAAACAAGGCCTGTACTATGTTTCTCTGTATTCTTCACAGTGCTTAGCCCAGTGCTCAAGTTCTCAAGAAATACTTGCTATAGTCACATTACCAATTTTCTACTCTAATAGAAAAATAGATTGTTTTTTTCTAAAATATAAAAAGTATATTAGAAATGGTAAGAGAAGTATCATTTTACTTCTTAAAATATTCCTTTATGGGCTATGTATATCTACTTCAAAAAGGTATAAAGATAGGCAAAGTAGGCCTGATACACTTTCATAATTTTGGCTAAAAAGCAGTAGCAACCCTGTTCTTGCCTACTAGGGATTTCCTCCTTAACTTTCTTTATTAGATAGTCAGCACCTAAAAAGACTTCTTAACTCAAACAATCTTAAGCATAACATTTCACTTAGTAACTATTAAAAAATGTTGAAATGGCTGCTGCTGAATAAAAACCTCGGCTATTTCATTAATAAACAATTAAGTTAAGAACTGTGAGTCCATAGAGGTCGGACAAGTGCATTTACCCATTACTGATCAGTGACAGATATTAGCCAAGATGTGGGCTTCTTCTGCATTAGGCAAACAGGCACTTGGGAACTGCTCATGCTGTCATTTTATTGGCTTCATTAAATATAGAGCCTATTATGTGTTTGAGGTAGTCTCAGCTGGAGGCTTTTAATGACTGTATTTTATTTGTCAAATGTCTTCAATGTTCCCAATTTTAATTTCTTAGACAATTCTTTAGAGTAAAGGAAATTAAAGCAAAGAAGCTGTTCTTTCCACCCTCTCTATACCCCTCACTGTTTTTAATCCTTTTGAAAATGGCTATTACAGCAGTCTTCAAAACCTTTGCACAAATTAAAGTTCATGTGCTCTGGTTAAGAAAAATCAAAGCATAGCAAAATTTTGCTAACAACAAACATGATTTAACTAGAAACCTATGCACTTATAGTAACACCGATTCTGAAGCATGTGCACTGAACCTTATTTACTATACTAAGGAAAAAAAACTTATTTCATACGATTCAAAGATTTTTAAAAAAGCATTGTTAAATCTAATCTCTCATATGGAAACAATCATGTCTTGCCACACTGTAAAATGGAAAGTGTTACTATAGCTTCAGTATTCTCAAAGTCTAAAATCTTATAAAATATTTACATTATACAAACACAAATTAACAATGTATCACTGTAATTCCTCAAAGAGAGCTATTAACAGAAAAGGCTTTCCATCCACTGATTTGAGAAGTATTAATATTTGTAGTGCTAAGTTTTTGTAGAAATGCACTTTTTGGCAAATTTGGCCCTTTTCAATTCTATATTTAATCACTTCAGCTCTTTTAAATTAACTTTAATGAGACAATTTTATAAATACCTGAGAACTGGTAACCTATCATCTCTAACTTCTATATAGAGATGTACTATAAAGGGTAAATATCTATATATTTTAAGTAATATAAAGAGTGTGGTAATGCTTACAAATAGGAAAAAAAACTCATGATATAGAATTTTCTTTGTGTTTCAATACATTGAATCCAAATAGTTATCCTAAAAATATCAAGAAGAAAAGTGATAGGTATGAAATTATATTACTCAGAAATACTTCATACTTCCAAGAAATATTTCATTATTTCTGTTTCTAGAACCTCAAATTGGTGGGAATTAATTTAACCATATTTTTGAGGGGATGTGGAAAAAGACCCTTAAATTTCCATTTATGATCATCATCTCAGAATTGGAATTATAATTAGTGTGGTTAGGTCATTCTACTTCTTAAGAAATTATAATTGATTGTATGTTAAAAGATTAGTATCCTGTTCAAGTAACTAGCCAATATATTAGGAAGATGCAAGTAGAAGGGTATTCTGGTACATAAGGGCTTGCTTAACAAAGCTTTCAGAGGTAAAGCCATTCCACCCCATCCCATCCCATCACTGGTGATATTATTGTATCCATATATACCTATGCTCAGAAACACAAATACTCTCCATAACATGGTTCAATGAACTAGTATTTGTTGAGGGCCTATATATAGTACGTGCTATCGCGTTACTAAAGTGAATCAATATGGAGTGTTATTGAAGTGAACCAATATTCATTCAACTCACTGTTATTGAGAGTCTACTCCAGGGCAGGTGCTGAGGATTCAGGAGGAACCAGAAATTGTTCCTTCCATTGTTGCTTACAATGTAGTGGGGGCAGAGAAGACTTGCAGGAGTTGGAGACATATGGAAAGCTGGGGTGAGGGCAGTGGGTACTAGAATACTAGATAAAGGCCCCATCTTAGAGGCAAAGAGGTAAGAAACAGCATGCTATGAACAGGAAAATATAAGCAGTAAATGGAAATGTCAGGAGATTAGGCTCTTAGATCAGCAGGGTTCAGTTCAATATGCCAAGTCATGGAGCTTAGATTCTATCCTACAAGTAAAGGGAAAACAGAACAGTCAAGCAGGAAAGTGGTGTCTTAGTCTACCAGCAGGCTGGGGATGGATGTGAATGTGACAAAGATGAAGGCAAGATGACTAGTTAGTGTGATAAAAGAGGCATGAATCAGGGAAGTGGTGGTACTGAGAAGAATAATAGTTTCAGTCATATATTGTTAATACTTCCCGATTGTCTGGTTGTGAAAATTGTGAGTGAGAAAGAGGAACCAAGGATGAATAATGAGATCAGTGGAGGTACATTTAGTTAAGATGGAGAATACAGAAATATTTGGGGGTTTTTTTGAGGGGCTGGGATAGGTGTGTGTTTGTGTGGGGGAAATGAATTCTGCATTGACTATGCTGAATTTAAGATCACGGTGGGCCATAAGGTGAGGAAAATCAGGTAAGAGTCTGAGCAGAGAGTCTGGTACAGAGATACATGTTTGGGAGATACTGGATAATTGAAACCATGAGAGTCAAGATGAAACCATCTAGGGAGAGTAAGGAATGAGAATAGAAGGCTGAGAACAAAACTCTAGAGATCACTAGTATTCAAGGGACAAGAGAGGAAGAGAAGCCCATGAATGAGACAAGTATAGTCAGAAAAATACAGGGAGAACAAGGAGAGTGAAGTGGGCAAGGGATTCCTAGGTTTGTTTGGCTAGAAAAATGTTTTCTTTTTTAATTAGAATTTAAATACCTTTAGGCAAAATATATTTTCCAGTTCAAGTAATACCCCGTCATTACTCATGTTGCACCATTTTCTGTGATCTATCTTGCCTCTGAAAGCCTTTGTGTTTGTGACCCACAGAGTAGAAGCCTCCAAGAAAGAGGGAGTCATTGTAAGTGTCATATGCAGCCATGAGGACCAGAAAGACAGGGAATAAAATTTGCCCATTAATTTAGCAGCTAGTGGGTCATGGTGATCTTAAGGTCAGTTTATCTGTGGTCATGGTGGTAGAATCCAGATTACAGAGGGAAGAAGAGAAAATAAGATATGGTGAATGTAGTGAGTCTTAAGAAATTTGGCCCTGGCTGGCATGGCTCAGTGGATTGAATGCCAGCCTGCGAAGCAAAGGGTTGCCAGTTGGATTCCCAGTTAGGGCACATGCCTGGGTTGTGGGCCAGGTCCCCAGTAGGGGGCGCATGAGAGGCAACCACACATTGATGTTTCTCTCCTTCTCTTTCTCCCTCCCTTCCCTTCTGTCTAAAAATAAATAAATAAAATCTTTAAAAAAAGAAATTTGGAGAAAGAAGACTAGACAGTAGCTAGAAGGCAATGTAGGTCTAGGAAACCTTTTGTTTTATTTTATTTTTTAAAAATTAGACTCTTAATGTGTTTACAAACTGAGCCAGTAGAGGCATAGAGTCATAATATTAGAGAGACAGAGTCTTCCTGATGGAGAGAAATCTGGGAGGGGACTGCAAGAGAAGGGTATGAAAGGCATAAGTGGAGGGATGAGCTTTGGACAAGTGGAGAGACTCCTTGACCTCAGACTTTGGAGGAAGAGAGCACAGGAATTCAGACCTAATTAAGATCCAATGCAGGTTTTTCAGCAGGAAAATGACATGATTAAACTGTGTTTTAAGAAAATTAGTTTGGCATAAGCATGCAGAATAGATTGGAGTGGGGACAGGTGGCAGTCTCTGGCAGTAATTCAAGCAGGAGATGATGGCAACCCAAACTAGAGTGGTGCCAGTAGAATGGATAAAATAAAAAATCTAAAAGACATTTCAAAACGCTTGATGACATAATTCTGGGACTGACTGGCATAGGACAATTCAAGGAGGAGGAAGAGTTAAAATGACACAAGGATTCGGTGGTATCAGGGTCAGAAATGGGGCAACTGGATTACACAGCCCATATGAGGTGGGAAAATGCTGGGTTTAAGATACACTGAAGTTTGAAGTGATTGTTTCTTTTCAAAGTTTAAATTTTGAGAGCCAAGAGTCATCATAAAATAGATGACTGCACAAAGAATGGAAAAGAAGGATGTGGGAGAGAATAAGAAATATTTCATTTAGACAGGGGAACTCTAACACTCCCATGCCAGAAAAAATTAAACAGAAGCTGATATTTTAGATACCTCAGAATTAGATTATCTACTTCCTAAGGGTCTTACTTTACCTGATAAAACGAAGGTTTTCCTACCATTGACAGAGTCTCAGATCAAGTTAAACTTTCTCCTAAACATTTCATTATTTTCAAATCCCAGACATTTGACATCAAATGGTGAGAGAATGTGTACAATACAAAATAATTTTCCAAACTCTATGCATTGGTTAACAATTCAATTACTGATGTGCTGCTTTTCAGGTTTTGGCTTCGATTAATACCAACAGTTGCTACCAGCACCGCTACTTCACACTCCTAATTCCAGATTTTTTTTTTTTATTTTTAGAGAGAGGGGAAGGGAGGGAGAAAGAGAAGGAGAGAAACATCCATGTGTGGTTGCCTCTCATGAGCCCCCTACTGGGGACTGGGCCTGCAACCCAGGCATGTGCCGTGACTGGGAATCGAACTAGCCACCCTGTGCTTTGCAGTGCAGTGCTCAATCCACTGAGCCACACCAGCCAGGGCCTAATTCCAGAATTTTTAAACTGGGAGGGACATTTTATCTATGACAAGGTCCTGGGCATGGCAAGTGTCAGTGCTTTGCTTTTAATTACAGATAGGTTGGTAAGTACTTTACCATGGTTTTTGAATAGTAGAATGGAAACACAAATAAGTTTCAAAGAACTAAAATTCTGTTTTCTTGCTCCTTGTCTGTTCTCTGAATTTTAAAAAATAATGAAGGGGTGGAGTGCTAGAATATAAAATATGGCTTGGAATAAAAACCCTTCTTCTGTTCAGTAGTGTGAAATAATATGCATGAAAGAAAACTCTGTGCCAGAATCGTAATTATTTTGCGTAAAGAAATGTTTCGTTAGTGATAAAAGGTATGAAAGTAAAAATATTTCAGAAAGCTGGCATCTAGTCATTATAGTCTGTCAATAACATTCTTGGACAAAAACAAAACCCTGTTAAAATTGCTTAACAAAAAAGCAGATTTAAAATGTCCCCAAATTCTTCCATGATTTAAAAATATTTCTTATTTCATGCAAATATCACAGAAGTATTGCAATCAAAATACTGAACATGTTAAAATTAAAAGCTAACATGAAAGGGGGAGGTGATGCATATTATAACAAACTATTTCAGATAATATAAATTCAGCTGAAAGTCAATGGGGCTCAGGGAGCCGTTACCAAAATTAGAGGCAGTATGACTTGATAGTAAAAAAAAAAAATGGCTCTATTTTGAGGATGCAGTAAAAGATAGCATAGTTAAGAGGATGAACATAACACAATATTGAAATTTTCAAGTGTTTGCAGCCCAAGCACATAAAAATGAGCAAGCAGTCTTCAAAGCCCGGAGAACTACTAAGATTTTCTTTTGCTTTGCAACTACTATGCTATGAGGTTCCCCCTTTTATTTTCTCAAATATTATTCAAGATTTCAATTTTTTAAAAAGTCACTCTGCATAAGTTTTCAAGAAGTCATCTTTGGTTTTTGTGGGACTAATTTCAATATACGCTAATGTTTTCATACGTGATGTTTAGGCATACAAAATGTCTTGCAAGTATCTTAAATTATCTCAGAGCTGAAAGGCTTTACAAACCATCTATCCCAAAACCCTAATTTTACAGATGGAGAAAGCTCAGAAATGAGAAGTAACCTGACCAAGGTCATAGGGCCAGAAAGAAGCACAGCTTGGACTAACACCCAGGAGTCTTCATTTTCATCCCATTACTCTTTCTACTTTTCATGATGATGTTCCACCTGAACTTCTAATTATGTGATATTTACAGAAAGTCAGAGTGAGGGTGATCAAGACGTGGAAAGGATAACCATTCATATAAGGACTGGAGAGGAAGAATGGGCGGATGAATATGTGGGTGAGTGGGAATTCTATATTATTATTCACAAAATATATCATATTTCTGTTTTGAAGAAATCAGGTCAAATGTCACAGCCGTCACCGTATTCCACCAGACACCAATCTTAGCTGCAAAGACTCTTCTGATATATCTTGCAGTTGAAAGAGTATTCACTTGCCAACATACACAGAGAAACAAGGAGACTCACCCTTAGTCTAATCCTACTGGTTCCCAAACCCATCACTTCCCTCTCCTTTGCTCATTCTTTACCAGACGTTGGTGCATTACATTTGCATTCTCACTTCGTTTACACCTGTCTCCTTCTATTTCTCCATTTACAGCAGGTGCCCTTTGCTAACTGTACGCCTCAGTAAGCCCTCCCCCACTCCACTAACCACTTGATCACCTTCTCATTTCTCTGTCTCCAAATCTGTCTTTTAAAACCCCACGATCCCCTCTCGCTTACACGGTGATGTGGCCGGCGCCCCGCACCAATACAGGGTCAGGGGCATATCTCCGCAGATGCTCCTCGCTCACTACGCGAGGTGGCGGCGGCGTCTCCTCCTCCTGCTCCTTCTCTTCTTCTTCTTCTTCCTCCTCCTCTTCCTCCTCATCTTCCTCGTCATCGTCGGGCCCCGATACCGACGACGACGACGACGGCGACGACGACGACGTTGTCGCTTCTTCCTCCTCCTCTTCCTCCTCCTCCAATTCCGAGATGGTGTCGAACTCCGCCATGTTGGGAAGCAGGATGCTCATCACGTGACGTCTCGATCACCGCCACCCCTATACGTAGAAGAGTCTGAACCTGCTGAAATGCTGGAACAGGAGGGGGAACGAAATGAAGAGAAAGAGGAGTATGGTAGGGATAGGACTTGAAGAGATGCGCCTGCGTATTGGGGCAGACAGGATGGGGGTTTCAGTGTACGCTTGCGCGGCTCTAAGCAAAGAGGGACGTTAGAGGTGAACTCCAGGGAATTATGGAGGTCCGATCTGTGGGTGCTGGTCTTAATACTGCTGTGTGGTCTTCTGCTGCTTTTACCCGGGGGTGCCTATCTTATGGTTTTACTTCCTGCTAATAATAGTATTATTACCCACACCCACACCCACCCCACAGTGTAGGGAAGGCATATTCTATAAAAGTAAGGTTTGATCTTTGCCCCATATATCTAAACGTGTATACCAATTCCTCACGTTTGTTCATCATCACGATTTAAAATACTTTAGCATCAGAACTTGGTCACACTCTAGAAAGCACTTTTATACACATTTTACTGAAGAGGAAACTTTCTATTACTACTTCTATTCCTGCCGTGTAATACTTACAGAGGACTTTCTAAGCGAAGCACTCGAATGTACATATCTCTTTTAATTCTTCACAACCTTATGAAATATGTTCCATGATTATCTCATTTCACAGGTGGAAAACCTAGATGCAGAGAGGATAAGTAACATGTCCAAGATCATGCAGTTACTACATGGCAGTTCTGATTTTAAACTTCGAAGTCTCTTCTGATACCAAAAGTCTAGCAGTTAAACAAAAGACTGAAGTTGTTTGGATAGGCTTTGAAGAATGGTGACTTTTGGGTGGTTTCTGGAAAGATGTTTGAATTTTGGAGATTTGGGGGGGGGAGCGGTGGAGGAAAATGGGGTGGAGCATTCCAACCCAAGTAAATATTAATTAACATAATTCATTTTCCAGAGACTGAGCTATATTCTTTCACATATAGTATCTCAGTTAATCCTTAAACAATACTGTGAGGTAGGCATATATTTTATAGATGACACAACAAGTCTCAGGAATTTTAAATAACTTATCAAAGGTCTATGGTTACCTTTTGTGCAAAATATTTTTACTTCAAATATTTTATCTTCACATCCACTAAAATGGTGTAGAGATTACATATTTTGAGTTTCCAATCCATGTATGAAACAATTTCATAACTGCATGTCATAATTCAGGAATCATTAAGATAGGAAGGCCACACATCTGTTAAGTAATAAAACAAATATTGTAATACAGGTATTCAGTACCGACTTCACTGCTCTTTCTGCTACACTACAGCTGCATCCTAATTAGATGGTGACACTGGAGTAACAGACATAGCCACACTTTAATTTAAGAGGAGCTTTACATTAGCAGTATAAACAAAGCATTTAGGATGTATGAGGGAGAAAGAAGTTAGTTCTATAAGAGGAGTTGATCAAACCATCATCATTACTGAGGAGTTTGTTATTAAAATGAAAAAAATTGGCCGGCTGGTGTAGCTCAGTGGATTGAGTGTGGGCTGGGAACCAGAGGGTCCCAGTTCGATTCCCAGTCAGGGCACATGCCTGGGTTGCGGGCCAGGTCCCCAATGGGGGCCATGTGAGAGGCAACCATACATTGCTCTTTTCCTCTCCCTTCTCCTCTCTCTTAAAATAAATAAATAAAATCTTAAAAAAAAGGTAGTGTTTAAAAAAACACTTTTAAAATGAAAAATATCGTTTCACTCAAAAGCTTGATTATTTAAGAACTTTAAAAATAAATTGTAACACTATTAATAAGCAACAAAATTTACTTTTTTATCATATTTTATCTACTAACCAGAAATTATAACTAAAGATGGAACCTTAAAATATTTTGTAATAGCTTTTTGGCTGCCTTTCTTATGTATTAATAAAAACATCTCATATGTCATTTATGAGACTGGCATACCTTAGACTTAAGATCAAATTAATATTCTACGGCAGTTTTTTCTTTTCTTTTTTAAATTTTATTTATTTATTTTTATACAGAAGGGAAGGGAAGGAGAAAGAGGGGGAGAGAAACATCAATGTGTGGTTGCCTCTCACATGGCCCCCACTGGGGACCTGGCCTGCAACCCAGGCATGTGCCCTGACTGGGAATTGAACTGGCGACCCTTTGGTTCCCAGCCCACGCTCAATCCACTGAGCTACACCAGCCAGGGCTACAGCAATTTTTTTTCTTTCAAAAAACAAAACAAGCCATAAGCTGTACTAAAATTTTTCCAAACATATTATTATCCATAGATGTCCACTAAGTTAATGTCTAGAGTGAATATTTTGCTGGTTATTCCTTAAATGATAGCTTCACCTTTTAACCATTCTGTATTATGCTAGGAGGAGATAACTTGAAAGAAAGAAAAGGAAGAGAGTAAAGGGGTAGACTTTGTGATTAGGTACTGGAACTATGGTAAAAGTGAAAAAATGATGTCTGTGGGGGTTGGGGGGAAGGCCAAGGAGGGGGAAAGTCCACTGCCAAAATGGAAAGAAGCTCATGACATTTAGCCAAATGTCTAAAGGACAAAACAGTTCAGGGGAGTACTGTGCTTGGAGGAACTCCCACATATAGTCAAATCTTCTCATCTGTTTTCCTGCATATACAGCGTACTAAAAAGGCATATGTGATTCCAAAGGTAATTTGGTTTCCTGAACTATAGGAGAATGTGGAATTGGGCAAGCTGAGAAAACACATTTTGCCAGTAAACACACACAAAAAAAACACAACATGATTTAAAAATGATAATTAAATACTCTGGTTTCTCTTCAGATCATATAAATCTTTTGCCTTTTACTAAAGTGATAATTTAGCAACCTTCAAGAACAGTAAAACTAGGAGTGGATGTAAAATAAAGTAGGCTGTGTAACTTTCTGCATGATGTGCTAAGGGAATGGGGTAAGGCTTTCCTTCTGTTTCATGGGGGCCTGAGGCAAGAGGTCACAGATTTAACCATAAAGGGTGTTTCAATTTTAATATAACTGAAAGGAAGAATAACTTTTAAATAACATTTCTCTCTTTTTTTCTATCTATTTAAACATTCGATTAAGTGATTTTAGTAAATTTACAGAGTTACTAAACTATCACCACAAACTAATTAAAAAGATTTTTTTAATTTTTATTTTTGGTTTTAGAGAGAGGGGAAGGGAGGCAGAAAGAGAGGGAAAGAAATGTCGATGTGAGAGAGAGACAGTGATTGGTTGCTTTCCATAGGCTCCCTGACTGGGGACATAACCCACAACCAAAGCACGAGCCCTGGCTCGGAATCGAACTGGTGACCTTTTGGTTCGTGGGACAATGCTCAACCAACTGAGACACACTAGCCAGGGTCACCACATACTAATTTTTACACATATTTGTCACACCCAGAAGAAATCACTGTCCCATTTCAGCCATTCCACACTCTCACCCCTAGGCCCAGGCAATAATTAATCTACTTCTTGTCTCTATAGATTTATTTTCTGCATATTTCACATAAATTGTATCATACAATAGGTAGTCCTCTGTGATCCAGTTCTTTCTCTTAACATGATGTTTTTGAGGTTCATCCATGTTGTGCCTTGTATAGTACTTCATTTCTTTTTTTAAACATTTTAAATCTATTGAGATGACATTAGTTAATAAAATTATATAGATTTCAAGTGTACAATTCTATAATACATCATCTGTATATTTAATTGTGTGTTTACTACTCAAAGTCAAATCTCCTTCTGTCATGATATATCTGACCCCCTTCATGCTTGACTACCTCCCCCCACCCCTCTTTCCCTCTGGTAACCACCATACTGTTGTTTGTGTCTATGAATTTTTGTACTTCATTTCTTTTTATTGATAATACAATGCCATTTTAAGGATATATCACATTTTTTATGCATTCATCAATTGATATCATTTTGCATTGCTTCCATCTTTTGCATATTATGACAATGTTGCTATGAAAATTATCTACATATCCTTTTGTGAACATATGTTTTAATTTCTCTAGGGGAGATACCTATGAGTGGAATTGCTGGGTCATATGGTAAGACTCTGTTAAATTTAAGAAACTGCCAAACTGTTTCCAAAGGGACTCAGTCAGTTTACATGTCCACCAGCAATGTATGAAGGCTCTATTTTCTCCACGTCCTCTCTAACATTTGTTTGCCTATCTTTGTGATTATAGTTATTCTTATAGTTTTACTTTGCATTTCCCTAATGGCTAATACTGTTGAGCATCCTTTAATGTGCTTGTATACCTTCTTTTATTTTTGTTTACTCAGAAGCAAATGTTACACTTTAATAAAAGCACTGTATTTTCTACTATATTGACAAATATACAGAGGAGCAATTTAAACATGGATTCAAAAGAAATAAAACATGGATTCAAACTACTGTTCTTACACCCACGAACATATATCAGAATCACTTGTGGGGGTTTTAAACACATTTAAATTGAGGCCTCACTCTTGGAGAAAGTTGTGACAGGACCTGGGTATTTTCCAAAAGCTTTCCAGGCAGCTCTGACATTTCCTCCTGGTTCAGTCACTGACTTTAGGTTGACGGGAGCACTTTGGTTTTTCGGGGCCATTGTTTGGGGGTGTGGGGAGCTTTCCTTGCAGATTTATTAGCTGTAGTGAAGAACTTGGCCTCTGGCTTTTTGGGTGTCTGTCTTGGGTCTTTTTTTGCCAACTGAGAGTTTCTCTCCTTCTGTACCTCTTCTTTGATTCTTCGCTTCTTCCCTGGGCTTTTACCTGGACTCTTGGGCTCTGCTTCTTTCAGGGTCTCCAAAGCTGGAATGGACTTTCTCTTCTTCCTACAAGATGTGTTGGAACCAGAACTCTTTTTTGGATACTTCTTTCCTGTGGCATGTTTTTGTGTTTCTACTTTTTCTTTGGCGGGAGTTTTTCCTATTGGAACCAGTAGTAGAATTTCTTCTTCAGATTCACCTTGCACTTTATTTTGGGCTTTTAGTCTGCAGGGCTCTTTCATCCCAGGCTCGGGGGTCTCTTTCTTCTGGGGTCCAGGGTCCTTTACTGGACCACCACTAGTTTTAGAGGTCACCTTCTCTGTGGTTAGGGCTGATGTTGCCTTCTAGCCTGTTTCATAAGCCTTCTGTTTCTTTTCTCCTTCTTTCATTTTTCATTATATTCTCTTTGCTTTTGTATTTTCTTCTTTTTTCTTTTGACTAGGGGTGTATACTCCTTTGGCTTCACCTCGACTGCTGACAAATGAAGAAAAGATGGGAAGGGCAACTGATCTCTCAGTTTTCACGTACAAGAGTTTCATACTCTTCTATTTCTCTGGCAATTTCTGTGAAAGCATTATCGTGACAGCAACAATGTTTTTGGTGATGTGTTGAGCCTGCATTCCAGTATGACCGATGTGTAGAGTGCTGCAAGAGCCACCTTTAGAGATGTTTAAGACAGCTCCACCTATCAATGTGTTGATCTCCTTGGAAAGATTCTTGGCTTTAAGGTTTACAGATACTGGAATTTTCTTTCTCTTATAGAAATGTCTCCCAAGCATAAGAGCCACCTGATTCTTGCATCGGTAAGGAAGAGGCCTTATTCAAATAATTGATTTGAGCCCCAGTTTCCTTCCCTTCACTGTTGGTTCACTGTATAGTTTTCTTTATTTTACTTTGCATAGCCTTCACTTTTTCGGCTCTTCTTTGCGACCATACTCAACCACTTCTGTGAACATCTTGGTTACTGGTGTTTTGAACTCTGTATCTGATAGGTTGGTTATCTCTTCATCGCTTAGTTCTATTTTTGGAGTTTTGATCTGTTCTTTCATTTGAGCCATATATTTTTTTGTCTTGGAGCACCTGTTACGTTGTAATGGGCAGAGCCTTAGGTATTCTTCAGGGCAGGGCAACCCACATCTCTGCGTTGTGGCGCTATATGTGGGGGAGGGGTCCCAGAGGGAACAATGCTGCTTGCTTGGCTCTTGGCCGGCTTTCGGTCACTTACCCAGCGACCCACAAGCGAATTGGGCCCTTCTGGTGCTGATTCCTGGTTGGGTGGGCTTGCATATGTTCTAGGACCTTGTGAGTCTCTCCAACGAACTCTCCTGTGAGACTAGGAGTTTCTCCCACTGCCACAACCTCCACAGCTTTTTACAGCCTGAGGTTTTGAGGTTTTATTTTCCCATTTTGGAACCCTGGGTAGCACGATCTGTCTCACTCTCCATTGTACCTCCCATTTTATTGACATGCAAATATGGCACCACCTGGTCTTCCAGCCACTGCCTTGCCCACCCGGTCCTCCAGCTGCAGCCTTGCCTCGTGTCCTCTCCATTCTGGCTGTCCGTTTCTGCCCCTCCTACCTGTCTGAATGAATGTTTCTTCTTTAATTCCTTGGTTTTTGGACTTCCATACAGTTCAATTTTTTGGTAGTACTGGTTATTTTTTGTTCTTAAATTTGTTGTCCTTCTTTTGGTTGTGCAAGGAGGAAAAGCCTCCATCTTGCCTGGAAATCAACAAAATTGTTTTGAATGAAGTTAAAGATATTTAAGTGCCACTAGACCCATCTGACAGAAAAAAAACAGATGAACTTTTTGGCCAAGCCAATATTATGCTACCTGATATCAAACTATACTACAAAGTTATAGTTATCATAAAAATGGACACAGATCAAGGGAAAAGAATAGACTGTTTAGAAATAAGTCCACACCTATATTGTCAAATTAACCTATGACAAAGGGGACAAGAACATACAATGGGCCCTGGACGGTGTGGCTCAGTGGATTGAGTGGAGGCCTGTGAACCAAAGGGTCCCCAGTTGAATTCCCAATCAGGGCACATGCCTGGGTTGCAGGCCAGGTCCTCAGTTAGGGGGCACGTGAGAGGCAACCACACATTGATGTTTCTCTCCCCCTCTTTCTCCCTTCCCCTCTGTCTAAAATAAATAAATAAATAAATAAATAAATAAATAAATAAATAAATAAAATCTTTAAAAAAAATAACATACAATGGGGTAAATACATACAGTAGTGTTGGGAAATTAGACAGATATGTGCAAAAGAAATGAAACTAGACCACCTTCTTACACCATATGTAAGAATAAACACAAATTGAATAAGTACTTAAATGTAAGACCTGAACCCATAAAACTCCTAGAGGAAAACCTAGGCAAGTATACTCTCTGGCATTGCTCTTAGAAATAATTTTTCTGATGTATCTTCTCAGGCAAGTGAAAGAGAAAGAACAATAAACAAATAGGACAGCATCAAATTTAAAAAAATTTTGCACAGTGAAGGAAACCATCAACAAATTAAAAGATAGCCTACTGAATGGGAAAATATATCAGCCAATGACACATCTGATAAGGGGTTAATATCCAATACAACACCAACAAAGAAACAAATAAACCAATAAAAATGTACCAATGACCTGAATGGTTGCTTCTCCAACGCGAACATACAGGTGGCCAATAGACATATGAAAAAATGTGCAAAATCACTAATTGTCAGAGAAAAACCACAATGAGATACCAGCTCATATATGGTGCTATTCGTCAGAATGTCTTTTGTTAATAAATCAACAAACTAATAGTTTTGGCGAAGACTGGGGAAAGGTAATCTTGGTGTACTGTTGGTGAGAATGCAGGTTGGTGTAGCCACTATGGAAAACAGTATGGAGGTTCTTCAAAAAATTAAAAATGGAACAGCCTCATAATCCAGCAATTCCAGTTCTGGGTATATATTTGAAGAAACTCAAAACACTAATTCAATGGAATATATGCACCTTTATGTCCATTGTAGCATTATTTACAATAGCCAAGATATGGAGGCGACCCAAGTGCTCATCAATAGATGAGTGGATAAAAATAGTGGTAGTACATATATACAACGGAGTCCTACTCGGCCATAGAAAAGAAGGAAATTCTACCATTTGTGACAACATGGATGGGCCTAACGGTATTATGCCAAGTGAAGTAAGTCAGAGAAAGACAAATGCCATATGATTTCACTCATGTGGAATCTAAAGAGCAAAACAAACTAACAGAAACAGACTCAGAGATACATAGGTCAGACTGATGGTTGCCAGAGGATGGTATTGGGGGCTGGGTGAAAAAGGTAAAGGGATTAGGAAGTAGAAGTTGGTAGTCAACAGTCATAGGGATGTAAAGTACAGCATAGGCAATATAGTCAACAATATTACAAGAACTTATGTATGGTGCCAGGTGGAAATATTATGGAAACACTTTGTAAAGTATATGATTGTCTAACCACTATGCTGTACACCTGAATCTAATGCAAAATAATATTGAATTTCAACTGTAATTGAAATAAAAACCCAATAAAATATTTGGGAATAGCTCTGGCTAGTGTAGCTCAGTGGATTGAGCACGGGCTGCGAACCAAAGGGTCACTCGTTCGATTCCCAGCTAGGGCACATGCCTGGGTTGTGGGTCAGGTCCCCCCTAGTGGGGGCCACATGAGAGGCAACCACACATTTATGTTTCTCTCCCTCTCTTTCTCCCTCCCTTCCCCTCTCTCTAAAAAGTAAATTTAAAAAATTAGGAATAATCTGAACTAAGTAAGTGAAACCTTTGTACAAGAAAACTATAAGACTTTAATTTAAAAATTTGAAGAACACATAAGCAAATGAAAAGATAAACTGTGACCATGAATTGGGAGATTTAATATTGTTGAAATGCCCATATTACCAAAGCTATCTATTGATTGAATGCAATCCTTATGAAAATTCCAATGGCAGATTCCACGGAAATGGAAGAAATAATCTTAAATTATATATGGAAACACAAATAACAACGCAATCTTGAAAAAGAAGAACAAATATGGAGGCATCATACTTCTTGATTTCAAAACATACTACAGACCTATAGCAAGTAAAACATTGTGGTTGTGGCATATAAATAAACACATGAACCAATGGAATAGAATCAAGTGCCCAGGAGTAAACCCTTACATATAACAGTCAACTAATATATGACAAGGGAGCCAAGAATACTCAAGGGGGAAAAGATCATCTCTTCAATAATTGTGTTGATAAAATGATATAAACATACACAGAAAAACAAAGTTGGACCCCTATCTTAAAGAATAATTTCAGCATTATTTATAATAACCAAGATATGGAAGCAACCCAAGTGCCCATCAATAGAGAATGGATTAAAAAAAAAAGTGGTAGTACATCTATACAATGGAATAGTCCTTGGCCATAAAAAAGAATGAAATCTTACTGGGGACTAAACCCACAACCCAGACATGTGTCTTGACTGGGAATCGAACTTGAGACCCTTCAGTTGGTTGGCAATGCTCCAACCAGCTGACCCACACTGGCCAGGGCTACCACAGCTTTTTTTATCCACTCATCTACTGATAGGCATCTGGGCAGTTTCCAGATCCTGGCTTTCCTGGTTCCCTCTCTGTCTCGAGTCTTCCCCACAGCTCCTGCGCATTCCTGGGATTTGTCAGTTTCTCCAGAACAACAGTGAATTGCCCAACATCATTAACGTCTTATCCCATGACTGAGATCAACATATGAATATCAGTGTCCCATACTAGGTATTGGGGAGTATCTTTGTTTTCATTCCTGCAGTGAATGTAGCCAGATCTGGGTCTTCAAAGATGGAAATACATAGCCTGTTTCATTCTCAACTCCTGAATAATTTGTGTCTCCTTTAGAGATTTCCAGTGTTCTAAAGGCCCAGGGAGATTTCCCCTTATTGGGCCAAGTATCCCTGTAGGCTAAAATAATCTAATCCATAGCACCATGTAGAACTGTCAGATATCAGGGTGTGTGGTGATATTGCTCATTTTCTGCCCACTCAGAAAAATGCCATTGTACCCCCTTCCATCCTTTAACCTTATTAACCATGCCTGGATAATTTCCTTGGCCTTTTGCTGGAACTTGGCATCTATATCAATAAGCGCAGCAAGAGTATATTCTCTCACTGTGAATGTTTCCTGAATTGGGAGCTACTCCTCTGGCTGGAGTTGTTGCTGTGCTTTGCTCTCTTTTGTATTAGGGGGTCAAGCAACAGGAGGCATTTTGTCCAATTCACTGTCAATTACCACAGCATCTTCCTCTTCACTCGCCTCACTTTCCCAACAGATCCTACCACTTAATGCCCCAATCATGCTTTGTCACTGTACTCAGACCTTAAGTTGTGGCAGTTTGCACTCTCCTAGCTTTGCATTTATTATCCTACTTTCCCATCTTTTCTGTCAGCTCTGAAAGCTAGCAGAGTAGTGGACAGCCACTGATCATACTCTAACCTCAGCTATTCTCCCAACTTTCTAACTCAAGCTTCAGCCTCCACTTTGGCATTGGTGGCCAGCCAAACTGTCCACAATAGAGGCCAGCCCAATATAGCAGCCATTCAGTTTTCTTCTTGGCTGCAGTGCTCTATGTGCAGTTCCTCAAACAAGTGCCTGAAGTCAGCCAGCATTTTGAGGGCATCCTTGTACTTACATTGCAGTCCACAAGCAACTAACATATGGGCCACCCCTTCCCATATTGAAGTCAATAACCAACTTGGGATTTCTCCTACAGATGCTTCATTCCCAAGACCCAATTTCTCAGGTGTCCTGGCTGGCTCACCAAGAGGAAGATCACTTCAGATTGGTATGTGGCAGTTTTAATAAACAGGGAAAATTACATATGAGGCTAGTCTTGGGTGGATGCAAGTTGAGTGGATCTCCATTCATGTCTGCTAGAATTGTTAAAGTTTGTATAGAAGTCTTAATTGAGTTCAAGTTCAGTCATCTACACCATCCAGATGGGCTCAACAGCACATTGCTCTCTCAAGGCTGTGCTGTTTTTTTTAAAAATATATTTTATTGATTATGCCATTACAGTTGTCCTAATTTTCCCCTCTTTGCCCCCTCTACCTAGTCCTCCCCATTCCCTCCGGCAATCCACCCTTAGTTCATGTCCATGACTCATGCATATAAGTTATTTGGCTACCACATTTCCTATATGGTTCTTAAGATCCCCTTGCCTATTCTGTACCTACCAATTCGTACTTCTTTTTAAAAAATATTTTATTTATATTTTATACAGAGGGGAAGGGAGGAAGAGAAACATCAATGTGTGGTTACTTCTCGTGTGCCCCCTACTGGGGACCTGGCTCACAACCCAGATATGTGCCCTGACTGGGAATTGAACCAGCGACCCCTTGTTTTGCAGGCCGGCACTCAGTCCACTGAGCCACACCAGCCAGGGCCCAATTTGTACTTCTTAATCCCTGCACCTTTTTCCTCATTCTACCCCTTCCCTCTCCCAACTAGAGGGTAACCATTCAAATGATCTCCATATTTATGATTCTGTTTCCGTGTGTTCTTTCACTTAGTTTATTTTTTTATTCAGTTGTTGATAGTTGTGAATTTATTGTCATTTTAATGTTTATAGTTTTGATCTTATTTTTCTTAAATAAGTCCCTTTAACATTTCAGATAATAAGGGCTTGGTGATGATGAACTCCTTTAGCTTTACCTTGTCTAGGAAGCAATTTATCTGTCCTTCCATTCTGAATGATAGCTTTGCTGGATAGAGTAATCTAGGTTGTAGGTCCTTGCTTTTCATCACTTTGAATACTTCTTGCCAGTCATTTCTAGCCTGCAAAGTTTCTTTTGAGAACTCAGCTGATAGTCTTATGAGAACTCCTTTGTAGGTAACTGTCTCCTTTTCTCTTGCTGCTTTTAAGATTCTTTCGTTGTCTTTAACTGTTGGCACTTTAATTATGATGTGTCTTGGTGTGGTCTTCTTTGTATCCAACTTGTTTGGGACTCTCTGTGCTTCCTGGACTTGTATGTCCATTTCCTTCACCAAATTGGGGAGTTTTCTTTCATTATTTTTTCAAATAAGTTTTCAGTTTCTTGCTCCTTCTCTTCTCTTTCTGTCACCCCTGTCATTTGAATGTTGGTATGCCTGAAGTTGTCCCAGAGGCTCCTTACCCAATCTTCATTTTTTGGATTCTTTTTCTTCTTGCTGTTCTGATTGAATTTTTTCTTCCCTGTGTTCCAAAAAATTTATTTGATTTTCAGCTTCATCCACTTCTCCATTGATTCCCTGTAAATTTTTCTTTATTTCACTTAGTATAACCTTTATTTCTGCCTGGGTATTTTTTATGTTGTTGAAGTACTCAATGAGTCCCTTGAGCATCCTAATAACCAGTGTTTTGAATTCTGCATCTGATAAGTTCCTTGTCCATCTGATAAGTCTCCACTTTGTTTAGTTCTTTTTCTGGAGTTTTGATCTGTTCTTTCATTTGGGTTATGTTTCTTTGTCTCCTCGTTTTAGTAGGCTCCCGTTTATTTCTGTGTATTAGGTACATCTACTTTGACTCCCTGTCTTGGTAGCATGGCCTAATGTAAAAAAAAGCACTTGTAAGTTGGATGGGGTGGAGACTGATGAAATTGCCAGGGTGGGGCAACCAATGTGAACAAGGTTGCTGGAGTCTCAGATATGGTGCCACCTGCTCTGTAACTCTGTCAGGGGAGGGCTCAGAAAAGGGACAATGGCTGCTGACTGGTCTCTGAAGTTTTGTCTGGGAGGAAAATGTCTCCTGGCACTTGCTCTGATGCCAGACACTTCAGTTTCTCCCCATATGCCACTGGTGCCCTTCCAGCTGCTCCCCCAGTGCTGGAGCCCAGAAGGAGTGAGTCTGTATAAGTCCTAAGATGGTCATGGACCCTTTAAGAAGAGACACTTGAGAATCCCGGTTTCTTCCACTGCCCTAATCCCTACTGGTTTTTGCAGTCAGAAGTTATGGGGACTTAACTTCCTGGCACTTGATCCCTGGGCTAGGTGGCCTGGTGTGCGGCTGGGATCCCTCACTCCCAAGATGTCCCTCTCAATTTTTTATCCACCATATGTGGGTGTGGGGCTGCATGTCTGTCCCTGCTACCAGTCTGAATGAATGTGACTGCTTTAAGTCCTTGGTTGTTGCACTTCCATACAGCTCAATTTCCTGACAATTCTGGGCGATGGTTGTTTTGTAGTTTAGTTGTAATTTTTGCTGTGGTTATTCAAGGAGGCAAGCTGTGTTTTCCTATGCCTCCATCTTGACTGGAAGTCCTCAAGGCTGTGTTTTGAAAACAGTTCCCATTTTTTTAAAATTTTATTTATTTTTTGTTCAATTACAGTTATTTGCATCTTCTCCCCTCCCCTCCTCCCTTCCCCTCCAGCCCCCTCCCCCCAGCCTCCCTCCTCCCCCTTAGTTCTGTCCATGTGTCCTCTACAGTGATTCCTGAAAACCCTTCTCCCCATTGTCCCCTCACCCCTCTCCCCTGTCTATTCTTAGACTGTTCTTAATTTCAATGTCTCTGGTTATGTTTTGCTTGCTTTCTACTTGTGTTGGTTATGATCCGGTTAAAGGTGAGATCATATGGTATTTGTCCCTCACTGCCTGGCTT